>JBBYHM010101351.1:0-41378 GCA_038381775.1 Adansonia rubrostipa | reverse complement strand
CCTTATTAATAAAACCACTTAAAAATGCACTTTTGACATCCATTTAAAACAACTTGAAATTATTTAAACATGCAAAGTCTAATAGTATTCTAATGGCTTTTAACCTAGCTATGGGAGCATAAGCCTCATCAAAATTAATTCCTTTTTCTTGACTATATCCCTTAGCTACTAATCTAGCCTTATTTCTAACTATGGTTTACCCTTTCCACTAAATTCCAAACTTTACTTTTTTCAAATTGATTTAACCCTTTTTGTATGGCCATGATCCAACTATCATCTTTTAGGGCCTTATCTAAATTCTTAGGTTTAATTTAAAAAAGAAAAGCCATATAAATGCATGTGTTTCTAAGAGAGAATCTAGCTTTTACCGCTTGATTTGGATCATCAATTATCTCACCTTATTTATCATAAGTCAACTTTTTAGGATGATTCATTTCTCTTTCAACTTAAGTTGGCTCATTTAGTTCATCTTCTTTTGGAGCTTCTTGATCTAGAATTGTTTGTTCTTGCTCCTTATGTGATGTTTCAACTTCATTTTCTTGGTAAATCTCTGCATCATCACTATTAAGAGATACCTTTCTCAAGGTTGAGTTAGCTTCATCAAATATAACATGTATGGACTCTTTAACAACTAAAATTCTCTTATTAAACACTCTATAAGCTTCAGAATTCGTAGAATAGCCAAGGAAAATTCTTTCATCACTTTTTGCATCAAATTTACCTAGATTATCCCTTTCATTATTTAACACAAAACATTTGCATCTAAAATGATAAAAATAGCTAATGTTAGGCTTTTTTCTCTAAAAAGTTCGTATGGATTTTTTTTTTAAAATTACCCTACCCATAGCTTTGTTTATAATATAGCAAGAATGTTAATGGCTTCCGCCCAAAAACACCTTGGTATTTTATTTTCACAACACATGGTTCCAATCGTTTCTTTTAAAGTTTTATTTTTCCTCTCAACAACTCCATTTTGTTGAGTGTTCTAGAAGCCAAGAAATTATGATTGATACCATTTTCATTACAAAATTTGTCAAAACCAAGATTTTTAAATTCTTTTCCATGGTCACTTCTTACACTTGAAATAGAATATCCTTTTTTATTTTGAATAATTTTGTAGAAACTAATGAATTTTTCTAAGGCTTGATCTTTAAAGCTTAAAATAGAACCTAAGTAAACTTAAAGTAGTTATCCACAATAACAAATCTATATTGTTTACCACCTAAGCTTAATGTCCTCTTAGGACCAAAAAGATCAATATGAATAAGTTGTAATACTCTAGTAGTTAAAATAATATTAATGGGTTTGAAGGAAGCTCTCATATATTTTCTTTGAACATATGCATCACATATTCTATCATTATCAAATTTCATTTTTGGCAATTAAATAACAAGGTCTTTCCTAGATAATTTTCAAATTACATTCATATTAGTGTGACCTAATCTCTTAAGCCACAACCAACACAAGTCATCATTATTAGCAACAAAGCAAACATTTTGAGAAGATAAGTCATCTAAATGCACAATATAAACATTTCCTTTTCTATGTCCTACGAAAATAATTTTATTAGATTTAATATCAACAACTTGACAATTCATTGACTCAGAAATAACTTTCATGCCTTGATAATATAATTGACTAATATTAAGGAGGTTATGCTTGAGACCTTTGAAAAATATAACATTTTCCATGTTAGATGAGGAATTGTTACCAATGGTTCCAATACCTTCAATTTGTCCTTTTGGGTTATCACTAAAAGTAACACCACTACTATCCTTAGGCCTTAGTTCCAAAATTGACTTTTTTCACTGATCATATGTGTCTTAAGCATCCGCTATCAAGGTACCAAGAATTCTTCTTTGTTAATTTGCCTTTGAAGTAATGCTCTTTCTCCTTTAAATACAAAATCATGTTTTATTTTTAGGTAACCAAATTTTCTTAGGTCTTTGAGTATTAGTGTTCACAATTCTTATGCCTTTTGGAATCCATTTCATTTTAATAGCTTGATTTAAAGATATGCTAACTCTTTTAGGAATCCACATCCTTCTAATAAGCTTGCTTCTAAAAGTAATAACCTTCAAAGAACAAGTATGAATTGCATGACCAGGTTTATGGTAATGAATACACATGCTAGATACATCATATATTTATTTTGTTTCATAAAGAAATTCTTAAAGTGAGTTTTTTTTCAATCCCAGTATAACCCAAACCATCTTCATCAAAAAAATAATCTTTGTGTTTCTAACAATCATTCAATTTTTGTTGTGCCATATAAAACCTTGAGAATGAGTTATGCAAGTTTGTATTTTTCTTACTTAGATCATCAATTTGAACTTCTAACTCATCTACATTCTTTTTAAGATTATTCTTTGTTATGTTCAATGATTCATTCTCTTCTTAAGATTAGAAACCATTTTCCTATATTTCAAATTCATAGTTTAAAAGTCTAATGCTAACTCATCAAACACATCTTATAACTCATCAAATAAGTAGGGATTAGCATTAGATGATACCTTGGGTGTATCAAAAGCCATGAGACATAGGTTGGCTACTTCATCATCATCATTGTCGGATGTGTCACTATCACTTCATGTAGTTACCATAGCCTTATTCTTTTGTTTCTTCAGGTTTTGCTTCTTCCATATTAGACATTTAAATTTGATGTCTCTCTATTTCTTGCACTCATAGTAAATAATTTGGCCCTTTTTTTTCTTGCTTGATTCTTTCTTCACTATTTCTTTTTTAGGAGGTGTTTTTACCTTTTCATCCTCATGAACTTATTGAATCTTTTTGCAAACATGGCTATCTTTTTATCTTCCTCAGCTCATCATCATCATTATTATCATTTTGGGTGGTTGATTTGAATTTGCCTTCTTTGGTGGCTTTTGACCATGTTTGATCTTGATCTCATAGGTTAGGAGAGAACTTATGGGTTTATCTAAGGAAAGTGTGTTGGGATCCTTGGATTCCTCAATTACTGTCATTTTTGCTTCATAAGACTTGGGAAGACTATTGAGAAGCCTTTTCACCATTTCTTTGTTTAGATAGGTTTTTCCAAGTGCCTTTAACTTATTAATGATGTTCGTAAACCTATTCCATATTTCTTTGATAGTCTTATTCACCTTTATTTTTAACAATTTATAGTTAAGTGTAAGCATACTTATTTTGGAATCCTTAACTTGATTTGTTCCTTCACGAGTGGTCGCTACCTTGTCCTAAACTTGCTTGGCATTATCACAAAATGAGACTTTATTGTAGTCACTTGGCCAAGAGCATAAAATAGTGTGTGGATGGCCTTAACATTTAATTATGCAATCTTAGTATCTAGCTTATCCCATTTATCTTCTTTTTATGGCACAACAATGTCTCCAACCTTTTTTTGGCAATAAGTGGTCCATTGACAATGATCTTTCATACTTCATAGTCATTGACTTGGTTTAAAAGCCTCATCTTTATTTTCCATTATTAGTAGTTGTCACCATTTAAAAAAGAAGGTCTCATGATGGAATGACCTTCAAGTCCTATAGCGTTTGTATTTGTTTCAAAGGCCATGAGATATATTTTATCTTGTCTCTTTAACTCTTGTAAGCTTCTTGAAGCTTTAAATAGTATGTTTGTATCTTCCATTCTTTGAGCTATTAAAGATCTTTTCTCAAGGTTATGAAACCGACAATGGATACCAAAGTTCTAATGCCAATTATTAGCTCAAAGTAATAACTGAATCAAAAGAGGGTGACTTAGTTCTTTTAAAAATTTAATCACAAAATGACTTTTTGCCAAACCTTAAAATAAATTGAAAGTAAAAAAAAAGAGTTAAGGGTAAGAGAAACAAATAATCAATTTATAGAGGTTCGGTCTCTAAATTTGGAGCCTTATCCTCTCTTCTTAGAACTTCTACCAAGGTCATTCCCATAATTCACTAATGAAATTGTTACTTATTAGGCTAAGGTATAACCTTATAACTCTATCTTTTGGGGCTTAGATAGAACTTTTTAATCTCCTTAAAATATCTACCACAAATTCTTAAATGTTTTCACCTAATTTAAACATAACCCTTTTGTGATATGAATGAAGTGTTTGCAGACAATTAGAACCCCTAGTAGGTGGGTGTTTGTTAGAATTTAAATACAAAATGGATAAGCTATAAATAAACTTGAAGGAGTATAAATTAAATACAAGAAGAATGGGGATTTTGAAGATTTTGAGCTTTTGATATTCAATGCTAGATTAATCTTAGTATCTCTTATTCTAAAGCTGTTGGAAACCTTTATTTATACTTTGGAATTGAATTATAGATATTGGGCATTAATAAGGCTGGTAAAGAGTCATTGTAGCCTTTATAATTTCTTGTTTCCATTTAGACATGCATTGTATCGATATAAAACTAAGAGTATCGATACATGAATTAAAAATGTGACTGTTACAAGCCATTGTATCGATACATCAAGGTTGAGTATCAATACTTATCATGTTATATTGATACAGAGCCATTTGTATTGATACGTTTAAGGGTTTCAGCCAAACCTTAGCTACTACCAAGTAATATATCGATACTTATAAAGTAAGTATCGATACTTACTATATTTATCGATACATGGTGATGTATATCAATGCATTTGAGGGTTTTAATCATAATATCGATACTTTAATGCATTATGTCTATACATCAATTTAAAATCCTTTGTAAAATATTTTTCTTGGCTTGAATTTGACTTAAGTATACCTCAAAAATATTTTAAGTATAAATAGGCATTTGGAAAATATAATTTTAAGCAAATTGGAGGTATAAATTAACTTATTTCAAAATATTTTTCACTTTAATTCAAGGAAAATACTAAGTTAGAAACAATTGAGTAAAGTTAATTTAGCTTAGGTTATTATTATATCTAAGTCAAGATTAATTCAAAGTTTATAAACCTAACAATTAGCTTGAGATTAATAGATACAAAGTTTTCAAAGTTAAGAGTAGAGGGATAACGATATGGTGAGAGTTGAGAGGTCATGATGATTGTTTAAAAGAAAAATATGGAGACAAACTTCAAAAAAAATAGATTTTAATGAATCACAATGGAAACTGTGATACCATAAAGAAGTTTGAGATCTTGTTAAAAGACTTATTGAAACTATTTTGCTTCATTCTTATGCTTAATTTCCTAAGTTTGCTGTAGAAATTTAGAGTAAACATTATGTTGTTTGAATATCTTTGACTTTTATTCTTACTTTTGGCTCTTCATTGCTTCATTTTCTTCTGCAAAAGGGGCCCAGGCCCTTGCCAGGCCCTAGCTTCACCAAGGAGTGATATAAAAAAATAATTAAAGAAAGTTTAATTATAATTTGTATACAAAAATAACTATGTATTTCTTATTTTTTTATAATTGTTTAATTTTTTCATCTTTTATGAGAATTACGTTAATAAGTCAAAATTATTGTCTTATAAATTATTTTATTTTTCATTAATTACATTTATATTGAGCAGCTTTTCAAAATAAATTTCTAGCTTCATCTTTAGATGACATGACATTGTTATATAGTCATTGCCAACATATGTGATAAGCCATGTTACAATTTTTTAAACTCACTAGCAGCAAAGTGATAAAAATAAAGATTAAAATATAAAACATGGGTAATCAAAATAATTAATTTTAAGCTTAGTGATCAAAATAAAAAGTTGACCAAAATTAAAAGATTAATCATGTAATTTATCCCAAAAAACAAATAGATGCATCAATTAAAAAAAAAAAGTAATAACAAAGTAGTTAATAAAAAAGTGTTAAATGAGTAGAATTTCAAATACAATATTTGTAAATGATACAATGTTTTTGACAATATATAAAAGAATATAGTTCATATTTCCATTATTTGTCAATTAGGAATATGTTCTTTGGGATATAACCATTAAAAATATGTTCAGATTAATATAATTTTTACTAGTCCACTGTAGTATAATCGTTGGAACATCTCTTTTGGAATTAGAGGTGATCATGGTTGGGCTAGATCAAGTTTGGGTCAAGTCTTAGTATGGTATTAACATTATTCATGCTTGCTTAACTCTGCTCACCCCAAATATAAGCCTTAAATTTTGCCCAAGTGCTCGCTCGTATTTGCAAATGGATAGTCCAAGCCCGCTTAGACCCATCCATTTTATATTTTTAATTTATTTCCTAGAAAACTTTTAAAATTTAATGTTTAATAATTTAATAATTTTATTTTATTAAGTTTTAAAGTATAAAAAACTTAATATATTTTTTAATGTTTATATTATAATATTATATGCATTCATTATATGTTAAAACTTACATAACATACATAATACAAAAGTAATATATTACATAATTGAAAATGGGCAAGGCTAGTGGAGCTTAGACTTTGGATGTTGGAGCTAAGGCTCAAACTATTTCTTAAATGGGCCTCATTTGTTTTGCCTAAGCCTATTTTTCAGGCTTAATTTTTTTGTCAACCCCCCCACATATTGGACGGGCCCTCAATCTTGGGCAATTAGCCAAGCCCATTAACACCTCGAGTTACAATATTGTTGTTATATGTCTATTGGAATATGTATGTTGGGGCATAAGATCGAAAATTGATAGTGCAATTTTGGATAATATTAAATATTTTATTTATTTTTTGCAGAATATTATGGATATGGATAATACTTGTATTCAAATATTTTAATTACTATCCATAATGGATGTAAATATCACAGGGTCATTACTTTCTTTCCAAAAGACATGCCTAATAGGATGTGCAGTGCATTCATTTATCTGCCCAAAGATCTTCTCTTTCTTATTTGATGTAAGATTAATGTAGCTTGACTACTTACTTAAAGTGCTTTGTGTGACATTTTCTTACACCTAGTCTCATGATGCCCTCATCAAGGGTTTCTCCACTTTTTTTTTCTTGTCCTACCCCTAGGGTGTTTGGCATATAATCACAGTTAGTCCACTTTACCTGCCACACTCATTGAGGTGTTCGACATGAAATTAATTGCTAAAGTATTTGCATGGGTTTCTCCATTATTTTTTTCTTGCCCTACCTCTTTGGTGTTTGGCATTGAGTCATGGTTGGTCCACCTTATCTACCACACTTGTTGAGGTGCTCAACATGAAATCAAGGTTAGCTTTAATACCACTTGTCATGAAGTCATTACTCTTTCCAAATGACATATCTAATGGGATGCAAGTGCACCCATTTAAATGCTCAAAGCCTTCCCTTTCTTATCTGATGTGAGATTAATGCACTTTGTCTACTTTTTAGAATGTTTGGTGTAGCACAGATATGAACTCTTAGATATCCATTATTTGAATTTGAATATGAATTACTTATATGGATAATGGATTTAGATATCTAAATATGTTATCAAATCCTCTTTACTTCTGCAGATAGTGGATTCAGATATCTAAATTCATTATTCATTTATTTGCAAAACGCATAATTTTATGCTAATAGAAGGAGTAAAACATTGCCTTGCAAAATTAACAAATAAAGATTTTATCAAGTAAGCTAAATTTGAATTTTAAAATATTATGCTACTAAATTCAAATTATATCAAGTATAATGAAATTTAATAATGATTTAAAAAATATTTTTTTGAAATAAAATGTATTAATAAATTAATTACAAGGTTTAATTAATTAATTGCGGTAAATACCTTAAGTTGAATTTATATTTTGATTTAAAGAAATTTAAACCAAATTTGGATATTTAGCGGATTCATATATTCAATAGAAATGTTATTTAATTTGGATTCAAATCCAAATAGTAATACTCAAATTTAATGTCTATAACAAATAGATTTTAATTTATAACAATTATATATAACAACAAAAAAAGATATTCAACTCGCTACCATCTTTATTAATCTAAGCCCTATAGACTAATCGCTTTAGCTTGCAAAGCAATAACATTTAGTGATTTCATGTAAACAAACATTATATTTTATTAATCAGAGGTATTTCTATATCCATAACATGTTATTTGATAATTGTTATGAATATCTTAGTCCATAAAACACATTAGCCTTGCTAAGAAATTATAATAAGTTACAATTGTAAGATACTTATACATCAAAGCCGTATTTCTAAAAATGTTTTTGTTTATTGTTTTGTCAAGATAGAGCATTGACAATGCATAAGACCAATATATATTAAGTGTTCATGCATTTGATGCATGCAATTGATCTCATAAGTTGAAGTATAGACATAGTTAGAGATAGCATATAGGTGCTTATTAAGTAGAACAAGTTCACTGAACATGACCTGCTATAGGAATTTCATTTGGTATTTCACTCAAGTGCTAATGGAAATACTTTTATGTGTCAATAGTGTAAGTTATCCTTAGACTTGTGATGCTAGATTATTTTGTATGTGGAGTTTCATACTTAGAGATTACCATGAATGAGTCCACAACAGATGGATGCTTATAGTAGGGTGGTTTTAAGTATGACATGATGCATACTAAAGATGAATGAGTAGTCCAAAGAGGATTCATCACCTAAGTGATATGAGAGGACATATCTCATATGTACCTGGCTTATGTTAACTTAAAATCCTTGGCCAAGGCAATACTAATAATGAAGTTAACATATAAGGTTTGCATACTAATATGGAAAGGGTAAGAGTAGATAATAAACCATGCTCTTGCTATTTATGGGATTTATGATGAAAGGATTGAATTACACTAAGATACTATACACTTAAGGGTTTGTTAAAACCATATTGACATTCTTTACATGTCAGGTGGCCATAATGCATTACTAGATGCCAAGTTTTGTTTATAAATATAAATATTCTTAATTTGGTATTTTATGTATACATAAGGGTGATTAGTAGGAGTTAAAATGAGACTGGACTTATATACCTAATAAAAGTAAAAGTTACTTAGGCCCAATTTGGATAACCAAAGTGGGGTCAAGGACTGAAGTGCAAATTGACCTAAAGTTGGAAAGCATTTACCTTAGGTATTTAAACCTAGTTTGCCATCCACCATAGTGTAGGAAACACATCGAATTATGGCATCTAGACTCTTCTAAAGGTGGGTTATACAATCCTTCACTTTCCTATAGAGATTGTGCAAACTTACTTGTATTAAAGAAAAACCAATTTTCTTTGATAGTTTTGATTGAGAATCGAGGGAGATCTAAGGCTAAGGAAAGGTCTTTGAAACATAAGATGCTAGCATGGTTCTTGGTAAACAAAATCTCCCTTTTGAAGGTTTTCCAGATTACTTGTGTGGATAACTAGGGGTGAGCATAAGTCGGTTCAAACTGACTTAACCGACTTAACTGACTTAACCGATGAAATTTGGTTAATTCGGTTCGGTTAAATTGGTTCGATGGTTATGTTAGTTTTTTATATCGATTTATTTGGTTAATTCGGTCTATTATCGGTTAGTAAAATTATTAATCGAATTAACCAAACTTTTAATATTTAATAATTATATATTTATAAATATTAATAGCCCAATTAAACCCATTCCCAAACCAAATATACAACCATTAGCCCAAGACCCAATAAACTGATTTAACCAAACTTACCGACCAAACCGATCAAAATTTAGTTGGTTCGGTTAATTCGGTTATAGTTAAAAATATCGGTCGGTTCGGTCGGTTCCTTTAGCTAAGTCGGTTAATTCGGTTTGAAGTTTTTTTTGATCGAATTGACCGAATTGACCAAATGCTCACGCCTATGGATAACCGTTAGATGTTGGACACTTGGATAGTTTTGGTTTTTTACAACTGGGCTTAATGTACAAGTTCTTGTGGTCATGAAATTACTCCAAGACATCTCTTAGCTGAGGTATGAAAATTCTTGAATTGTTATTTGAGTTCTTGATTTGAAAGATCAATTAGAAACTATGCAAGATGATCTAATTTAAAGAGACTCAGTATTGTTTGCTTGCTACTTCTTCTATTGCTATTTATTTAATTTGATTAAAATTTTTATAATCTATTTGTTCATGGATCCAAGACTTCTTACAACCTCTAATACAGCATTTCAGATCTTTTCTATTTGAATCACAACTTTTATAAATCTGTGCAGAGAGCACATATCTTCTTATTTAATTCTATAAAGTAAGTTTGCTACTTTTAACATAATAGAATGAAAGCCCAAGTATTCGTGGGTTCTTTTTTAAAAAAAAAATATAAGTAAAATATATAATAATAGCAAAAAATAATAAATTGTACTTTAAGTCAAACAGTATATTATATCAATAAAAATTAATAAAAAAATTATTAATATGAATTTCAAATTTCAAATTTTAATAAGAAATAATGAAAGGATCATTACAAAGGAATGAATTATTCTATTTGAGTAATATAATTATAATCAAAAATAATTTTTAATATCATCAATGTTCTATTCGTAAAATCATGAAAAGTGTATTGATAAAAAAAAGTCAAGAAAAATGTCTAAATTGTAATAAAATTCTAACGTGATGAGACATTAACATATTTCAAATTTTTTTTTAAAAAAATAATTGATTAAGTGTTGTATTATATTTTAAAATTTTTTTCCAATGATTATAAAAATTAAAAATACTAGCATTTGAATCTTCTCTTTTTTTTTATTCTATTGTTATTAATAATACACTGAATAGATTGTAATATAAAAAAATGAAGTGAATTTAGAGTTAAAATTGAATTACTATAAAAAAACTTTGTAAAATATCCTAACCAGAGGAAACTTTTAAAGTAAATCATATATATTAAATAACATAATAAACACGAATACATGAATCTAATTCATTATATATACATTATATGTAAAAAAAAAAAACTAATATAGTATCAAAATTTAATTTATGTAAATTATATTAATATACATCATTTATATTCATATTAAGAAAAATAATAAAATATAAACATAACAACTATAGTACAAAACTTATAATATCATTTAATATTGTTATTTTTACTATTTAATCACCATTTTGATTCAAAACCTTAAGTTAAAAAAATACTTACATCAACCTATCTCATATCATAATTCTATATTTTAATTTTTATGGATTATTTATCAGTATAATAATTTTATATCCAATAAAATAAAAAATTAGTATGAATTTTCTTTAAAAAAAAATAGAACACGTGATACCAACATAATGTGAGAAAAAATGACATAATATGAAAAAATAACATGAGCTTGACATGTTAAAATTTATATAAAATAAATGTGACATAAAATTTTAAGTTATTTGAATGATGCCAATTAGGCTTGGCAATTTGGAACGTAGGTTCCCATCCCACTGTTCAACCCAATCGATTCAATTAGTTAGGTTAAGCAGTTTGATAATTTTTTTTAAAACATATTTAGAAATTAATTTTAATGTTAAATAAACATTAAATATGATTAATAATTAATAAAAAATGCATTTAGCTTAATGATATGGTGTTTAGTATATAACTAAAATGTTAAAGATTTAAATGTCATCAATTACAAACAAAATTTTGAAAAAAAAATCATATAAAATTGATTTTTACCTATTCAATCAATTTTTAATAGATTTAATAAATGTCTAATCACTACAAAGAAAAGGCTTATTTCTGACGAAATTTTCCACTAAAAAAACCTTTAATCTGTCAAAAAAATTCGTCATTGCATGAAGTTACTGGTAATATTTCTATCGATAATATATTTTCTCGGAAACTATTATTTCTGATAGAACAATTTGTACAAAATTTTCTTTGGAACATACTCATTATGAAGAAGAGGCTTATTACTGATGAAATTTTTTGCCAAAAAAGTTTTTAGCTATTGGAAACAATCTATCATTGCATGAAATTACTGATAATATTTCCATCAACAATATATTTTCATTGAAAAATATTATTTTTGATAAAACAATTTTTACAAAATTTTAGTCAAAAACGTATTATATTTGACAGAATATTTTTGTCATTGATATTTCGAAAGGACAATCCCCGTTACAAGGGGCAGCTCACATTGGTCAAATCCACGTTAAATGCCCTTCCTATTTACACCTTTAATTGCTTCAAGCCACGAAGTACATTTGCGACAAAATTGATGGGACTGTAAGAAGCTTCTGGTGGGGAAATACGATGGATGAAAGGAAACTGCACCTGATACGATGGAACGAGCTCCATGGGAATGGGAGATTAAGGAATCAGAAAAGCTGAACTAATGAATGAAGTGCTCTTAGGTAAACAGGCGTGGAGAATAATAATGAATCAGAGACCGTTCCTCTCACAAGCCTTAACATCAAATTATTATCGAAAAAACAACTTTACTGAGGCTCTACGTAAACCTAACGATTCCTGCATATGGAAAAGTAATACCAGTAATACTGCGGGTCAACAGCTGCTAGTCAGAAATATCATCTGTCCCATTCGGAACATATGCACACAAACTTAGCACCAATACTTCTTGACTTAGACGTTGCAGAAAGTCTAAGGATAGAGCTTTCTATTTTTCAGAAGAAAATGATAAACTAGTTTGGAAATTTGATCACAAAGGTTTGTTCAATGTTAAATAAGCCTACTAGACACTCTTGCAAGATGACCATGATGGGGAATAAACAAATAATGATACTCTATTGTAGCGCCAGCTTTGAAAGCTCAAACTTCCTTTTAAACTGTCACTCTTCATGTGGAAGATTCTGGAGGATTCCCAGTGAGAAGCCAACTGCTGAAACAGAGCATCCAAACCACAAGCCTTCACCTTTTTGTGACCCAGTGGAAGAGAACATCAAGCATACTTTTATCAAATGCTAGTTAGCACGAGCAGTGTGGCCTACTTTCGACCTATCAATCAAAATTGATAAGTTGCTACCTGACTCTAAACAAAATTGGATTAGACAATGCCTGCACATGAAAGACGTTCACCTGGAAAAGGCACAAAACTTCATTTTGTTTTGCTAGCATTCTGTGGTTCATTTGTAAATGTAGAAATGAATTCATCTTTGAGAATGACACATCAAATCAAATCAAAGTTCTCTTCCATCACGATGCTCTTTGGAAGTGAATTTCAGAGGCCTCTACAAGTAATTCCCAAACTCCAATGGAGGACAGGACATTGAGGAATGAAATAAGCTTGAGAAGTAACGAACATAACCCAAGTGAACAAAGAGGAATGGATTATGTTCTTAGAGGTCTACAAAAACCACAACCATGACTGATTTGGAGCTTATGCTTTTATAAGGGACCTAGTATGTTAGACCTTTTAGCGGTGAATAAAATCAAGAGAAGGATAAATTGATTTATTAAAACTTTGGTAAATTAAAACTTTCATAAATAAAATTAAAAAATCTAAACAATAAACTTTGAAATTTAAGTTAGTGAATAAAAATAAAAAATTAAAAAAAAGGGAAAGAAGAAGCAAACTCAAAAATTTAGAGAAGTTCAATCTCAATTGCTTCTGTTCTCTATCTAGGCCACACTTGCCTCGAATTTTCACAATTCACTAATTTGAATTATCTACCTTTCAAAGATAAGGTCTAAACCTTACACTCCCTATCTTTCAGGGCTAATATAGAAACCTCTATCCTTTATCTTTTATGGCCAAGATAGAACCCTTTCTCTTTACTTTTGAAGGCTAAGTAGAAACCTTCTCTACTTTTCAATGGCTAAGTAAGAACCTTCCCTTTTTATAAGGACTTAAGTGCAAACAACTAATACCTCTAAAAGTTAGGTGTTTACAAGAGTTTTGGCTTAAGAGAAATATATATCTAAAGATACAAAATGAAGAATACAAAGATAGAAAGATTTAATCCTATACAAAGATGAACTACTTAGCAAAAATGATGGAAAAGATGAAAGATATGACTCTAAGCACAATTTCTTGGTTCTTCCTCTTGTTGAAGGTGCTGGAGAGGCTTACTTCTAGCCTTGATTATGATTATAGCCATTAGGGATATTTGGTGAAGGAATGTAGCCATTGGAGCCTTTAAAACATCATTTCCCATTGTTCCCCATGCCTTTGTATCGATACAATTAAGTGAATATTGATATATTGTGTTTAACGGTCCAAAATATGACCATTGAATAGTCCTGTAATGATACAAAATAATCTTATCGGTACATGAATAGTGATTTTTACATTTTAAGGTTATTTAGCTATCGACAAGTATTGTATCTATATATACATATAGTGTATTGATACATTTATATGAAAATCAACTTTAAGAGGTTTCTCATAACTATAAAACATGTAAAACTTATATAAAAAAATGTTTTATATAAAAGTATGTATTAGAAACATATCTTTGAGTGCTCGAAAGAGTTAAAACATATTCTAATATTTTTCAAAATGTTTACAAAATATTTCATGAAAAAATACTAATCTTGAAAATATTTAAACACAAGCTAATTAAGTTTAAGTTTTAGTTATATCAAAACTGAGATTAATTTAAAGCTAATATAGCTAACACGGTGGAAAACCCTTTTATTCTATGTAGGAGTTTGGACTGAATGCATTTAAGTATTTAACAATGAATGCATCCACAGCAAGCCATGGCAAGATGATCCTTCTTAAGGAAGTTTTGTTTAGACTGAATGCATTTAACGCTAATATGATTATATGCAAGGATAGTAGAAAAAAAATGGAGAAATATCATCTCAGGGAGAAAAAAAATCCATTAAGCAATGAAACCTGAAATGGATGGCATTTCTAAGCTAATGATGTCGGGCATAAGGATCTGGTTCACCATGGACTGGCACCCGTTGGCCAAAGAGGCAAGAAAGATGGCACACTGAGCAGCTATGTCAATGTTTTCTTTTAATTGGCTTGGATCTTTGTTTTATTGAACTTGCATAGTACCAAAAGAAATAAAAAAAGTGATAATTTTTATATTCTTTTATAAGATTATAATATTAAAATTTTTAAAAATAGTTTTAATTATCTTTTATTAAAAGGAGTATTTAATTTTTATTGTTTCAAATTAACCGATCAAAATATTTTGTACTTGATAAACTCTTAATTTGAAATGAAATTCTTACATTCAGAATAATATAATAAAAAAGTAAACTTAATAACTTCCAGGATTATTTAATTTTTTTATCATTTAATTATTATAATATTTTCTTTTAAATACCTAAAGTAAAAAAAAATTATTTATATCAATCTATCTCATATTATTATTTAATATTTTACCTTATGTTTAGATTGAAATTAGTAAAGGAAAAGAATGGAAAGGAAAAAATAGGAAAGTAAAGGTTTTTTAAAGGAAAGGAAAGGGTATTTATTCACTTTGTTTAGATTAGCTAAAATCAGTAAAGGAAAGGAGAGGAAAGAAATGGATTATAAAAATCGTTTGTTAGTTTAAGAATGGAAAGGAAATGAATGAATATATTATAATATATTATTTCAATTATACATTTGTTAAATTAAATATTTAATTGATTTATTATGTGGTTAATAAATTAATTGTTATATCACATTTTATATATTAGAAATATAATTTCAATTAAATAGATATATTATTTATGAATTTATAAAAAAAGTATTACTGGAACTATTTTTAGATAGCAATATAATTTCTTAAAATTTGATTCTAATGAAAAAATTCAAAAACCTAAATATTTCTTATTAAGATAAAATTCATTATAAATTTTTATAGGTACGATTAGTATTTTATTATAGGCTTGAAAAGCTCCATTATTACAAGTATTATTCTTCATTTTTACAATTTTTTTATCTTTTTTAAATAAAAAATGTGATTTAATAATAGAATGGTAAAAAAAATAAAATAAAACCCAAGCACAAAATATAGACTCAAGCACAAAATATAGCAAAACAAAAAAAATGTTATTAAATGAACTATATGAACAATCGATTGTAATGATATTTAAAAATTAAAAAAATTAGGTATAAATATTATTTTATAGTAAAAAATTTTAATCATTTTTCCCTAGTAATTCATCCAATATGGGGTAAATGAAAAGGCATTTGAGAGAAAGTGAGGGATGCTCAACCCCTCACTTTCCTTTTTTTTTTTTTAAGTTTATCCAAACAGAGGAAAGGTTAGTATATTTCTTTTACTTCTCTTTACTTTTCATCCTTTCTCCTTAATCCAAGCATAATGTTAATTTTTATTAGTTATTTATCAATACAATAATTTTTTAATTTAATAATATAAAACACCAAAAATTAATTTGATATTATTTTTAAAAAAAATTAAAGAATTGATAATGAATGACATTTGATAGTAAATTTAAAGTTATTGAATAGTGCCAATTAGATTTGATAATTTTGGATATAGTGCTAAAAAATATAATATGATATGAAAAATAACATGTACTAACACAAATATTTGAATGTGTCAAAATTTATATAAAATAAATTATCAAAATATAAAAAGTTTATATGAATATAATAGCTTAAATATGATTGTAACAAAAAAATATAACTCATAGCTTACTTTAATATTATAGAATTATGCCATCATTACACTACTGTAATTTTTGAACATGATATTTTTATTAATGCATGATAGATGCAATACAATGATCAAGTTCTTAGGTAAATGAATATAGAGTTCAAATTAAACTACTATGACAAATTATACAAAATATCTTTACTTGATTATAACTATTAAAGTATAGATGTCTAAAATTACAAATTTAATTTAGATAAAAAATAACTATAAATCATTGTACGACATATGACACAAAATTTGGTATTATTTGAATAGCTTGAACTAAATTTTGGCACATCTACTATGTGGGTGAAAGAAAATTGAAGTTACTAAAAGTATTGGGTAGTTATTTTTTTGTGTGAATATTTTAAGAAAAGTAATTAAAAATATTTAGGTCTTATATCAAATAACATTTTTATCCATTTATTTTATAATCTTTTTTATAATTTATTTTAAACTTTTATGTCATTTTACTAACTAAATAAGTATCACTTGATTCAGTGACATCAAACTCAATCTTCTTCTTTATTAATAGTATAGATTAGATCTGACAATTTTTTACCGCAATAATATTATATGACCCAAGACAATATGGGAACATGAGTTATTATATGACTCAACTTAAACAATAAAATAAACATGACATAAATGAAAGAACATGTCAAAATCTATATAAAATAAATTATTAACCTATTAAATTGTATGCAAGTATATAATACATTGAATATAATAATAACATTAAAAATTAGTACGAAAACAAATATGATGGCATGTAATATAAAATTGATAGTTATTTAAATAGTATAATTCGACCTAATAATTTCAAAAACAACATATTAAAATAATAGAAAAAATTATTAAAACACAACATGGCACAAAAAATTATATGATCATGAATTGAACATATTAAAATTTATATAAAATGAAATATTAACATTTATAATATATTGAATAAAAAATGCAAACCCAATATAAATGCATAATTTTTTTCCTTATTTTCTTCCCTTTTCCTCACTTTTCTTTATTTTTTTTCACCAAAATAAAATTTTAATTAACTAATCAATATGATTTAGCACGTGACAAACCATTGGTAATGCTACATATCCATTGCATAGGATCCTCTACGAAAACAGTTGTCGGACAAATTGAAAGGCGAGTGATTATGACGACAAACTAATTATCACTACATAATAGCATGCACTAAAATGGATGTTTAGTTGAAAATTACCTTCAAATTTAATTTACAATTACATTCTAAATAATTTATAAATCAAAATAATGTAATTTTTGAAAAAAATTAAACTGTTTTAATTTATATATACCAATATACTTGTGCATTTGTATTGTGCTTATAATTTTTTTGTTATAATTATGTTTAAGATATTATATATATATAAATTTCAAACAAATTAACAATTAGAGTTAAACAAATTTTAATAATTTCGTGTTTTCATTCTATATTTATGTTATTTTTTATATTGTATTATATTTAATTTTTTTTATAATAGTTGTGTGTATTCTAAATTATCATGCATAAATAAATGGCAATTTAGTATCCTTTAAAAAAATAAAATTATGGATGTGTCAGCTTTCACTACGTTCTTATTTTTTTTAAATTAATTATAAGTAAGTATTTTCACCCAATTATTTTGTTCAAGTATATCTACTTCTTTGTTTAGAAAAAATTCAACCTAACTTCAAAAAAAAAAAAATTTTGTCATTGCGTAAAACTTTTGAATTTTAAACTTTCCTAAACAATAATTAAAATATAAACGTTCATTTCTTAAACTTTTAAATTTTCAATATTAGAGGTAGTCCGGCTAGTTGATTTCTTTTTAAGTTACAAGGATGAATTGAATATGATGTTTATATAATTATTTTAAAAAAATTAATATCTAATTAAATTTAAATTTCAATACCTACAATTGTTTTTATTATTTTTGTATTATAACTTAAATTATAAGGTTTTTTGGGAGAATATAATACTATTGTCTAGAGTGGCAATTGGGTTTGTTCGGACGGTTTAGGTCGGATCATTTCAAATTTAGATTTTTTTTAGATTCAGACTAATTCGAATTCAAACTATTCGAGTTTAGGTTCTTTTGTGTTTGGGCCAATTCAAGTTAGGGTTTGGGTCAAGTTTGGGTTCGAATATGTTTTACATCATTTTTTATTTTATGTTGAATGTAATCACCTTTACATCGAGGCTTGAATTTGGCCCAGTCCAACCCAAAAAATCTTAGTTCGGTTCCATGGGCCCAGCCGCGCCCCAAAAAAATTTTAAATTTTAAGCTCAGGGTCAAATTTGGCGTGGCCTGCCATTTAAGCATAATCACTGTTCATAATATTAAAAAGTTATTTTGTATTAATAGTTATATATTTTATAATTAAATTTAAATAAAAATATATTATTTTATTTAAAAAAATATTATTTCAGATCAAGCCTGTCTGAAACTTAAAATTTGAGACTCAAGCGTGATCTTGTTGAGCCTATTAGGTTAGGCAGGCTGTTCATCGCGTGGGAGGTATATTTATGATATAGTATTAGGTATTATGTATTATGTCTACTAAAATAATATTAGGTATACTTCTAGCATGTAATTTTTTTTTTAATTTTTGATATAGTATTATGTATTATGTCTTCCATATTTTTATTATTTGTTATACTATTATCAGACTCTAATTATCATTACTTGAAATAATAATAATAATAATAATAATAATAATAATAATATTCAAAGAAGTATTTAAAATTTTACTACTAAAATACATAAGTTCTCAATATTTAATAAGTTTAACTAATTAAATTTAAAAAAAATAATAAATGGATTATATAGTTTATTGACAATGTTTTCAAAGCGTATGATATGATTTACTTTCTGATATATTATTATTTTATCATATATAGACTCATTCAAGGGTCGGACTACCTACCCAGCCCAATTGGGCCTGGACTTGAGTTCTCATATTTTTGTTTTAGATTAGCCTAACCAAGCTAGAACTTATGATTTTAAACTAAAATAATATATATTTTATTTAAATTTAATTATAAAATATATAAATATTAATAAAAAGTATTTTTAATGTAATAAATAGTAATTCTAGCTTAAACGGGTTGGTCTGGGCGCGTTAAAAAATGGTTGGGCTAGGGATTTTAAAAAAAATTTAGTCTGCGCCCCCGGTTCGACCCATGAGTAGGTTTAATCATATATAAAATATAAATCAAATTTTTAATAGTTAAGTAAATTATTAAAATAATGTTAAAATAAAATTGATAATTAAAATTTTTGCTTTATAAAAAATTATTTAATTATAATTTCATCATATTTATTTTTAGCATTAAATTCAGGTTCGGGTCAGGCTTGGTTTTGGGTTCAAGTGCTTATGGTTTCGAGTCTTTTTAGGTTTAGGGTCTTTCGTGTTCAGGTCAGGTTGGGTTCGAGTTCTTTTGAGTTCAAGTCCTTTCAGTTTTGAGTCTTTTTATGTTTAGATTCTTTCGGATTCGAGTTATTTTGAGTTCAAGTTTTTTTGAGTTCAGGACATTACTTTTTGATCAAATTGAATTCAATTCGAGTTCAGACTCAAATTTTTTCAAAATTCGAACATGGGCCTTTTTTGCCACTTCTATTGTTGTCATTGATTATTGTTCCAATGATCAACTTAGAGGATTGGCTTTGTTGTCCTCTAGACATATGATATTAACATTTCATGTAATATTATTTTTAAAATAGATTGTAATTATATTTAAAAAAATATTTAAAAACATTTTAATAATATTTTTTAGAATATATAAAATCCAAAAATTTTCCTCTTTTTACTCTGATCTTTATCAAACCCTCTCTCAACCTTCGTCTTCCCAAAAAAATTCATAAGCCTATGGAAAAGTTCAAAGAAAGAAACTCGGAAACTATTGCTTTTCCCAGTTTTCATTGTCGACTGCCGTCGCTTCATTTTTAACTTTTTAAAATTTTACAAGCTCTCCAATAGCCTGTAGAGATTTTCATGAATTAGGTCAGACTTGGCTGGTTTATGTATGATAATGTCATATGTTTTTTAGCTTAAGTTTAATCCAAAATATTAGTTTTAAATTTTTTCTATTCATGTTTATAAATGAGTTGTGTAGTCTCATTCATATTATATTATTTTTTTAATTTATTTGCAAAATATTTTTTTTTAATTTTTAGTAATTTAATAATTTTTTTATTATGTTTCAAAATATAAATAACATATTTTTTAATATTCATATCATAAATTATATAAATTATAATATAATATATTTATTCTTTAAATGATATAAATTATATAATATATACTATATAATTAAAAAACGAATCAACTCGAACTTTAAATATTAAAATTAAGATTAAACTTTTTTTATATAAATTTTTTTAAAATTTATTTTTTAAAATTAATATTTTTATTTTAATCCTCTTAAATATTGAACAGGCAGCTCAACCCTTTTGTCTTTGTCTTTTCTTTTCAATTTTTCATTTTTTTAAAATCAAATCCTAAAACTATAGATCTAAGCCTAAAGCTAGAAGAAAGAAAAAAAAAAAACTTCAAAAACCCTTTACGTCCATAACCTCATTGTTCCATTCAAAATTTTGAAAGTTCTGGACCAGGCATATGGACTTCTTAGCCGTAGTTGCGATTGAGCAAGCTTCTGGAAATCTTATGACACATCTGTTTAAAAAGCTTAAGAGGCTTAAGTTTGTTCTTAAGAGCTTTAATGCTACCCATTTTGGTAGAATCTCTTGCAAAGTTAAGGACAAAAGGAAAGAGCTAGAAGAAATTCAAAATCCTTATTAAGCCAACATTCTACTGTGCTGACTGAAAAAAAAAATGAAAAATCTTGCTCTTGAGTTAAAGGAGCTATAGTTGGCTAAAGAAAGCTTCTTTAGGCATAAATCCAGAATTCAATGGATAAAAACATTCATTTCTTCCACAAGATGGTTGCTACTGAACAATCAAAAAACTCAATCAGATTGCTTTTATGATAATGGCAATAGATTGGAATCTTCTCCTAGATTGCTGAAAATTACGTTTCACATTTTAGCAATCTCCTTGGAAAAATTGACACTAATGTTGAGGGTTGCTCTATTGAATTCCTTGAAGAACTCCTGTAGGTTTATCTCATAGCTAATGATCAAAACAGCCTTAAAAAGGAAATTTCTATTGATGAGATCAAGGAAGCTTTATTTGCCATCAAGGGTGGGAAAACTCAGGCCCTGATGGATATTTATCTTTTTTCTTTAAGATTGCTTGGGCCATTGCTGGGGAAGACTTCACAGCTGCAATTCTTCACTTCTTTAAAACTGGAGAATTGCATCATGTATTCAATTCCATAATCATTACCCTTATCCCAAAAATCCCAAACCTTCGAACTATCAAGGATTACGAACCTATCTCTTGCTGTTCAGTGGTCTACAAATGCATTTCCACAGTGCTGGCAAATAGGCTTAAGAAATGCTTGGCCTTCTTGATAAGTTTGAATCAGAGTGCCTTCATCCAAGGCAGAAGTATCTGGAACAATATTCTGTTAACCCAGGTTCTTGTAAAAGGATACAATTGTTCCTCTTTTTCTCTCAAATATGCTATTAAAGTTTACCTTTGAAAGGGTTTTGATTCTCTGAATTTGGAGTTTATTTTCATAGTCTTTGAAGCTATGGGTTTTCCATTTGAATATGTGAAGTGAATCAAATGTTTTTAACTACTTCTAAATTTTCCTTATCCTTAAGCGGGGGTCATGCTAGATATTTTGCGGGTGCAAGAGGAGTAAGACAAAGGGATCCCATATCCCCTTACCTTTTTTTTTCTTTCTATGAATGTTCTTTCCATGCTTTTGGATCCTGTTGTGAATTCTGGGGTTTTTGCTTTTCATTTAAAGTGTAAAAGAATTGGTCTTACTCACCTGTGTTTTGCAGATGACTTGTTGATCTTCACTAAAATAAATATAAAGTCTATTTCTGGGATACATTTGGTTCTGTAGGCTTTCTACTCCATGTCTGGATTATAACTTAACTGTGTAAAAACTGAAGCATTCCTTTTAGAAATAAAAGTTAATGAAAGAGAGATGATATACCAAGCTATTGGATTTAGATAGGGATCCTTGCCTGTTAAATACCTAGGGGTACTGTTGGTGACAAGGAAACTGACTATGAGAGATTGTGCACCATTGTTTGTGAAGGTTACAACAAGAATTGAATCATGGTCAACTAAACTTCTCTTTTATGCAAGTAGAGTTCAACTTATTCAGGCTATCCTATTTAGCATCCAAAATTGCTAGAGCAAGCATTTTCTCTTTCCTAAGGGAGTTTTGCATATGCTTAATTAGCTGTTCATAAAATTCTTGTGGAATAGGAAGATTACTGCTTCCAGAGGAGCTAGAGTCAAGTGGCAGGATATCTACCATCTAAAATCTGAAAGAGGTTTGGGATTTAAAGACCTACACTTCTTAGGAATAGGTTTGCATAATACAACACATATGGTCCTTGTTCTTCAAGGATGGTTCTTTATGGATTGCCTGGGTTCAAGCATATGTCTTGGAACAGAAAGACTTTTGGTATCTCTCTACAGCGTAGGGACATAGCAAGAGTTGGAAGAAAATCTTGAAATTAAGACCTTTTGCAAGACATTTGCTTTTATTTCAAGAGGATAGATTAGTTTGGAAGTTCCCTAGACCTTTCTCTTCGGTTAAGGTATGGGAGGTTCTTAGATCGAAAAAACAGAAAGTTTGGACAGACTCTTCTAGTAGTCTCATCATATTCCCAAGCATTCCATTGTTTCTTTGATGACCATCCTCGATAAACTGCCCAAAAAAGCTTGACTCACTCAATGGGCGCTTGATATTGATGTCCATTGCATGTTATGCCTCTTAGAATAGGAATCACGTGATCATTTGTTTTTTGATTGCGATTTCATTAGATCCATATGGACCCAAGTCTTGTAGCATTGTCAACTCCCTTTAGGATCTTACAATTGGAGCAATTTTCCGGCCTGGACAATACTAAAACTTAAAGGCAAGTCTTTACTTACTATCATTCTTAAGCTTGCATGGAACGCAATGATTTACTATGGATGGAAAGAAAGAAATCGAAGAATTCATGGAAAGCAGCTGTAGCTATTTTTGAAAAGAGTAAAGAAGACATTCAGATCAAACTTGCTAGGCTAACATATGTTGAACCCGATTTTGTTAATAGGAGACATTGTATGAAGTGGGGCCTTGATAGTTCCATATTCCTTTAAAGGTCTTTTTGATTGTCTGCTATGGTAAGAGCTCATTTGTTTTGATGTAGCAGCAAATTGCTGCTTCTTAGATAAACTTATCCAAAAGAAATTACCTTATTGCTTACTGTGCTTTTTCCTTTTTTTTTCTTTTTTTTTCCCATCAAATTTTAAGTCTTGAAATTTCTTAGAACTATCCTAATCTAAAACCCTAGGACAGAAAGTTTCTCTCTCTTTTTTCTTTTTCTTTTTTAATTTGTTGAGCTGGTATTTGTTATTTTATTTATTTATTTTACTTGTGTTGTTTCCTAATAATTTTTAAAGGATGATTTCTTTTTTTAATTTTTCAAGTTTTTTCACACATTTTCTCTCTCCTTCCCAACGTATTGGCATCAAAATCAACCACCTTTCCCCCGCACTCTCAATTTCCTCCTTTTTTTTTTTTTTTAATTTTTAAAATTTATTATATTTAAAATTTTCAAGATTTTTTTTTTCACAAATAATAAATATTGGTTTTGTTCACATTTTTATGAAATATATTTAGATGTTTTTTTTTTTTAAGATAAAATGATAAAATAATTATTTTTATTTTTGGTTTTTATAAAATAATCATTCAGGTCTTGACTATTCATTGATTTTGAGGAGTAGTAGCCTATCCTCATAAAAAATCAAACATTGCAAACCCTTTACAAACTAGCATAATAACAAATTCCTAAGCAGTAAAATTACCTTTTGCCTCGTACTCTAATGCAGTTTTTTGTGTACTGTCGAAACTATCTTCTACCACATTAGGTTGGTTAAGTGTGTCAAATTAGCCAAGTCAAGTGTAACTTCGATGATCTTCACACTTTGAAAGATGGCTGATAATTGGATCAAAAGGAACCCTTAAAATGCTGAACAAAAAGGTATCTTAGCGAAATTGATTAGTCAATTACAGTTTTTAAAATGTGATCGAGTTTATTGATTGTTTTTAAAGTAGCAAAGATTTGCTTGAATCATTGAAAGTAAGAACAGAAATGTAATGATATTGCAAATTGCAAACAATCTTAACAAAATTGAACTTAAAACAAAATATATTAGAGAAAAAGAAAGTTCATTGATATTGAAACTCGAAATTGCGTAAACTCAATGAAGAAAAATTGTTCAAGTAGCAATCACTGATTGATGCATTCACATGCCATGTCATTCCCTGCCAAGTCATCTTATTCCTCCTCCAAATGATCGATATATTTGGGTGTCAAGAGTTAGTTTTCTAGTTTAATGCTTTACAACTTGAGGTTTTGGTCATGAATGGAGCAATAATCAAATTGCTCATCAAACGGAAGAGAATGCAGTATCTCGAAGTTCATAATCCTATTTTTCCCCCTTATTTTTTTCCCTAAGGATAAACATTAATGAATGAAAACCAACAAAATTGTACGTAAGAGTGTAATTGAGTTGAGCTCGAGCACTAAAAGCTTGAACTAGAAACTAAGTTTGAACCAAAACTTGTTATTTGAAATGCGGCTCAAACTCGATTGAGTTTCATTTTTAAAGTTATGAGAAAATAAAAATATATATTAATAATAAAAATGCTCGATTCAAGTATATGATACTAAATTGAGCCAAAAAAAGTGTGTGGGGCAGGGGTTTAACACACCTCTTAAGCCTTAAGCGACTAATCAACAGCTTATTTATGATCATCTCCTCTTTTTAATTCAGCCAAGTAACGAAAATAATCTATTTTATTCTTAAAGAAAGGGCAACAAATGAGGATATATTCACACAAACTGCCGAAAAAACATAAGAGGCAGTTAGTGAGATGATCCTTACATGCTATAGTAGTGAAAGATGGAAGAAGGCGCTTATCAATGACATAAAGTATATCATTGCAGAACTTTGAAAGCTCATCCTCAACTCTCTACCTATACTCCTTTATCCTCTTCATTACAAAAACAAAAACATACGCATTTTCAACACAATTGCTGGCATAGCCAAGTCTTTATATTGGGCGATAGTGTCACCAAACAATACTAATTAAGGGGGCTGACCTAAACTTAAATGGAGAGGCAATAATGAAAACCAAAACTCACCCTAAACTTAGATGCTGCAAAGCTTGAAATAATTCTTGCAATTGAAAGTACTAAGCAACCAAAAACGTAACCAACTTTGAACATGATTGCCGAAATAGCCTGAACAGCCCATGTAAGAAAACAAAGAAAGAACAAACATGTCAACTAATTCAATGTCAATCAAGTAAGATGCTAGACACAACTTAAGAAAACCAAACATGAAAAAAATAAAGAAGGACAAATTTCAAAACCAATTAAAAAAAATTAAAAGCAAAGCTTACTTTAAACATGCTGTGTATAATATCTTAAAGAAAATTCATTGGAAACCACTTACCCTTAACTCTTCTTGGAAGAAAACTCAATCAAGTAAGATGCTGGCAGCAATTTAAGGAACCAAACATGAAAAATTAAGATAATGATAAATTTCAAAACTAGTGGAAACAAAAGGAAAAAAAAGGTGAAGTTGACTTTAAATATGCTTGGTATAGTACCTCAACCGAAATTAGTTTGCAAAACTCTTAATACGTCAACACTGCCTGCAAAAAACTTGAATCAAGTAAGATGCAAGAAGCAAAATTAAGGAACCAAACATGATTAAAACAAGGAAATAATAAATTTCAAAATCAATTAAAAAAAATGCACTTTTAAAAAAAATTAAACAAATGCAAAAATAAAAATAAAAATAAAAATAAAAATAAAAATAAAAATAAAAATAAAAGCAAAACTAACTTTAAGCATACTTGGTATAAAACCTTAATGGTTATTAATTTACAAACCACTTAATATCACAACACTTACTTTTAGACAGTGAAAAAAAACTATAGAAACACAAATTAATTCAATATCATCAACTAAAATGTCATGATGGTATTATTTTTTTTCATGTTCCAACAACATGGAAGATTTTGAAACCTCGACATCCAAGTTTGATTGTTTGAATCATTCCAAAAGCAATTTAAACAACATGCCGCAAATTAAAAGTAGAACTAACTTGAAAGATATTGGAATAATACCTCAACAATACCAAATGAAAATTAGTAATTAGTGTGAAAACCAATCAATGATGCTTTGGAAAATTTGGGTTTCTACATATCAAGATTGCCATAAAGTAATCAAGAACCAATCTAATGTAGTGAAAATAAAAGCAAAGAACACATGTCCTAAGATGATCTTTAACTTGAAACTTACATGTGGTTGAATTAGCACTTAAAATCACGCATTTGATTGTGGTTTGACCTATTCCAAGACTCATAACTTTGAGTTTGTCGTTCTCTGCATGAACATAAAAATTAGCATTGTCATTTCAAATTCCTCGAAGGTCCAAGAGAAGCATAAATGTCCTTCCTCTAATAGTGATCTATGCACAATGATTGTTAGAGCCTTTTATAGGTTTAGGAATTCACTTCTGCTAACAAGCTGATGTTGTTAGGGTCATAATCAAAAGGTTAATATTCTTAGTTTCTTTTCTTCTTAAGAAAAAGGCTAACAGAATTCGAAGTAAACCAAGAAACAAAAAGAGGAATCAAGATACAAAAATTGCAATGTTCTTTGATTTTTTTTTGTTGGCACAACGACTCAAAAACAATCTTGGTAACCAAAATCGTAAAAAAATAAAAATAAGAGCACAAAGAGGAGGTTAAACTACAAACTTAGTCATGATCAAAACTAGGGTTTTTCTAAGAACAAATGTGGTGGTAATTAGGGTTTCCAAGATTACTAATCTTTTAATTCACATATCAAATATATAATTAAAAAATTACCCCATATATCATATTAGCCCACCACATTGGGATTAGAATCGAAGTTTCTTTAATCAATATTAAATACCAATAAATGAAGTAAAAATAATTTAACTTCTTGTTGCGTCATTAGATCATGTCACCAACTATTAGTGAGTTAGTGTAATTGGGCCAATACCTCAATTAATATGTGATCAAGAATGGTCCGAGAATCCCATTCTTTATTCACACAATTGTTCGGCTAGTCCAAGATTAGAAGATTAGATTTAAATCCTAATTAAATCTTATTGCTTAAGTGGAATGTTTCACATTGGCAAAACATAATCAAAGTTATCATATAACATAAATTTGAATCAAGGCATGATGTTCAAATAACCCATTGTTTTAAGAATTAAGAATCAAATTCTTTTAATAAGTGAAACCTTTTTCAACCTATCTAAAGTAATTTAGCTAAGTGATTATTTTCTTTACAAGACAACCACATCCTCTTTGTGTTGTTAAGACATCTAAATTTGGATTTCACAAAATCTTAATTATGCATAAATCATTCTTAATTGAACTTTTCAATTAAGTCTTCCTAATTTAACCTGTTATTCAATTAAGTCCAAATTAATTGAACTCAAGTTTAATCCAACATATGATCCTATTGTATGACCTATTAGGTTCAAAACATATTGGTAATGCATATGATTAATCTCATTAACTACATTCATGTGTCAAAAGTGAGATCTAGTAACCCACCAAGACCATCCAAATGTTGTTAAGATGACATCTTTGAAAAACCTTTCAATAACCAGCTTATTAGTTTAATTCGATCCTTTCACCAAATATCTTGAAATAACCATGGGCATGATGCAATGTCTACTCATGCATTAATCTATAAGAGTTCTTGCAACATAGGTTAACATCATGAATTTAGAGAAATGATTTCTCATAAATTTATTATGTATTCGCCAACAACTGTGTTAAGTTAACCAAGGTAAAGAACAAATGAGATATGTCTCCAATGTCACTTGGAATAGTGAATCCTTTCTAGATCACCTATCTACCTTCATATGTTTCATGTCATATGCAAACCACCCAAACTTTGGCATCCCCCAAAGTGGACCCATTCATGATGAAATCAAAGCATAACACTCCCCATATCAGATAACCTAGTATCAAAAGTCTAAGGACTATTTGCATGAGTTGCACTTGAGAACAATTCTATAGACACTTAAGTGATAATACTGAATAAAGTTCTCATATAGGCCAAGTTTAATGAACTTGTTTCCATAAATCATACACCCACATGCCAACACAAGTATCCCTTATACTTCAACTCATGAGAACTATTACTTACTTCATAAGTAAGAATGCATATGATGTACTAATTTGTGTTAGAAATAAAATAAATAGAAATAATTTTAGCAACGTAGATTAGATAAGTAAAAATCTCACAATTATAACATTTTGTAATTTCTTTTCAAGGCTTTTTATGTGTCATAAGATGGTTTTATGATTGTCAATCATATGACTAACATGAAGGAAAACCTTAAATCATTAAACAATGGTTGCTTTGCATTATTAACTGTATATTCCTTATCCAATTTGATAGACTCAAGGGCATTTATATTAATGATTTTTCACTTGTACTTGAGAAATCATATTGATTAACTGCTACTTCTGAGAATATGCTTCATTCATATTAGTGATAATCTTATTATCAAAGGCATTAACTATTTGGATCATAACAAGATCCAAAATTCAATCATATGACTTAGTTGTTACTTTAACAACTATTAGAATCTTTTATTTGCTTGTAAGCTAATGATCCAAATATAGCTCCTTTTACAAGCCTAAACAATGGACACCCTATTTTGTCCATATCTCTAATTGACTTTTCTCGATTTTAAAGGATCAGATGAAATTTTCTAGGTTCAGATCCAATTAGATAAGTTATACATGATAGAAAAGTCCAACTGAGGTCTTGATTCATTCCAAGGAACTTAGTTTAACATGATAAAGCATCTAAGCTTAATTGTTCAATTTAAGGGGTAGGTGCTGGATTTGGAAAATTGAGACTCGGACTTGAAAATTCAAAAATGTAAAAAGTTGATTGGTAGGTGTCTTAAGGTGATAAAAGCAGTTATTATAGTCAATTGAGTGAAAAAATTGCTTTAGAAGTTCAAATCAAAAGTTAACATAGTGAGAAAAATCAACTATAGGTAAAGTCAACTGTAAAAAGTTAACTTTTTATCCTAAAGTTAGATTTTGAAATTGGAAGAGTTCTACTTAGATTTCAAAATTGATTATAAAATAAAATGGTACGTGGGCTTTAGGTCTAGAAAATGTAATCGAGACTGGGTCATGAAAGGACCTTAGGAATTTAAAATGCTGGGAATTCTCGAGGGCTTAATCTAAGTGGTCCGAGATAGCAAATTTTAGATCCTTTTTTTGAAAAAGTCATCAGGGCATATTTTTACCACAGTACGAAATAGTCAAAATTCACTTTTATATAGATAAATCATGATCAATATAGATTGGTATAGAATATATACTTTGGAAAAATTTAACATATGATTAATATACTAATTTGTTCATCTTTCACTAGTGGCAATATGTAAATTCCCTTAAAATTAGTTAGGAGGTTAGTGATTAAGCTAAGGTAACTCTATGGTGATTAAAACTTAAATCACCGATTTCAAAGCCTATAACTAGAGATGAATAGCCATAATTTCATAACTTTTAACACTTAGCAAATTTTAGAAAATGTAGCATTTTCTTCTTCTCTCAAGCTCTTATCATCTTTAAAAGGAAGCAAGCTTGTACAATCTCTAACTTTTCTCTTTAATTTCATTTTAATTTCATGATTTTGATGATTAATTCATGATTTTTGTTGCTTGAATTATGTTCGACCATGATGATCTTGTACTCTTTGATATTCGACCACTTTAAATAATGATGCTATAATGTATTGATTTGATTTTAGTTATGAATTACTTGATTTCATGCCATTCTAAGCATGATTACATGATTAATTGCTGAAATTTAACTTAAAATTATGTTTGGATGGCTTAAGCTTGGTTTGAACTAGATGAGATCTCTAAACTTATGTTTCAACCAACACATTTTCATAGGATTTTGATGATTCAAGATTAACTGAGCTAGGATTGGATGACATTGAGTTTAAATCTTGAAGTTTAGAAGATGAAATCATGATCCTCTAGTTCAGTGTAGTGTTTGATTAGGATACTCGATTGATCACAAGTTGACACATTTTTCCACATTAATTCAAACCTTGTTTTTAAAATTAAATTCTAAGGTTTTTATTTTTTTTATGGTTTTCGCTACAGTTTAATTTTCCCCTTTTAAAAGTTCATGGGATAATTTCCTCTTCATAAAAATCATTCGATCTTCACTTGATGTTTATGTGTTTCACCTTGAAAATTTTCTACAACCATTTTTCGTAAAATCGATGGTCGCCCTATTTTCAAATTTAAAAACCAATTTTTGTTCGTTTTCTTTTGAAATTTCTCTTTTACATCTAAAATCACAATTACAATCTAAACTCATCTCATATCTCATTTAGTTACTTCTCTTAAGAACTTGATATCTTCATGAGATACATTCCCAACACTGTCCCTCCGTATCATTTAATGATTAATTTTTATTTATCTCTTATGCTATCATTCAGTTGTGCCATTACTTCCATATTATTTTAACTCATTTATCTCGTAACTACATGCATCCCAAATAATTAAATTGCAATATTTCCAACAAGCGAACTTTACATTTTTAAAACTGAACAAGGCAATGTTTTGGGTTAAGATCACTAATGAGTTTTCCATCGGATTGATGTCAGAAAATCTAATCAATCATCATTAACCCAAAAATAACTTTTTTTAAAACAAAAAGAATCAATTAGAAATTTTAGCAAATGATACTTTTATATTTTGCCGATTTTTGGGGAATATATATATTTTTAAAAATGGTCATTTTTAGACAATATACTCTTAAGGGTAATTATAATTAAATACTATTAGACCAAGTTAATTAAATTTAGATTTTGAATAACCAATGATCAACAACTATTGATTTAGGACATTATGGTTGTTAGTCATTCCTTATACATAATCTATTCCTGAATCCTTTCATTAATCTTTGGTTTTATAAGCAAACCTCAGAGTTTACCTTTTGAGGGTTTTGAAACCTTTACAAAGGCCAACTCAGATATGTGATCACTTACATCTAACTCAAAAATATTGATAACGACTCCAAGTTCCCAGTTATTTCATAATATCCACAAAAGAATAGTTGGGTGAGTTATTCGCTTTAACGATTTAGTCCCTATGCTGAACTAAAAAATCCTCATGCTTTGATGTGGTAGATTCAAGTTTGACACGTATACATAAATATATAAATCCATTGCTTTCATATATACGTTAGTATATGCTAATATAGGTTTTAAATATTAAAAAATTTAATATTTAAAATTTTCAAACCTTACAATAAAATAAATATAAAGCTACTAAGAAATATATAGTAATTATTTTTTAATATCCTAATTTAATAAACATCTATTAATTTTAGATGGAATTATAAAAAATGATTGCGACAAAAATATTATAAATTGATTGAAACAATAAAATAAGTAAAAATATTAGAAAAAAAAAAACAAAATTTTGTACTAATTGATATGAACAGTACAAAGTGATAAAATTGATACGAAATAATACAAATTAAGGATAATTATTTGATAAAATGAGTATAAAAATTTTACAAGCAAGGTTAGTGGAAGGGCATATATTCTTTAAAAAAAATTTAAAGAAACAAAAATATTAAATGAGACAAAAGTCATCACCTTCGCTTTTTGAGTTTTCACACTCCATTGAAATGTATTGAATAATCTTACATATCAATACCTAAGTCAAAACGATACTTAAAAATGTCTGTACCAATTTAAATAAAACCAGTATACATCTAAAATCAGTATCGATAAATCAAAAGACAATTTTGATGGTCATTACTGCAATCCATATAGGAAATTAAGCTATCATGTTTCTTATGATTGCTTAAAATTGCAGATTCTTATGATTGCTAACCTATTCTATGTTGTTTATACATTGCCTAATAACAAGCAGGTTTGGTTTCTGTTGCATTGTTTAAGAACGAGAACTAGGCATCTTAAAGCGCTTGGATTTATTATGGTGCAAATGGCTTGCTTTATTAAAGCTTTTCCAACGTTCTTATCTTTTCACTTATCTCAATTACTGATGCTTCTTTGGTTGCCTTGGCAAAAGGAAGGGTTGATTTTATTTCAATATTTTCAGCGGTATTGAATTATGCCTATCCATTTCTAACACGCCTAGTTAGTTCTTGACTTCAAAGGTTTTTCGATTGAAAAAGGAAATTACGGGTGAAATATTTAATTTCTTAATATATTTAGTTAATATTTGATTCATTATGTCTTGGAGGTTTATTCCATGGACTTCGCCAATTAACTTACTTGCTGGTGGATATTGGACTAAAATGATTTTAGGAGTTTATTATATGCATGTTTCCTACAGCTGGTTTAGTACAGTTACTTAAGAAGGATTTTTTGTTGTAGACCAACTAGTATGGTTTGAATTTCGTGGATGTTAGCACAGGCTGAATATATTGATCCATATAACGTAGGCAGCAACTCCTTGTTACCATTGCAGGCAGCAACTCCTTGTTACCATTGCAGGCAGCAACTGCTTGCTGGTGGTAATGTTTGAATTATGCTAACAGATTCATCACTACAAAATTTTGGAGGAATTGAGGATAATAAATAACTATTTTCAGAATATGAAAAATAGTCTTTAAAAGTTTTAAGATGAAAAATTATTTCTCACAATCATCATTTAAAATTGTATTTCAAAAAAGTTTTGAGATGATATTCTTTCCCAAGACTATTAAATTAGAGATGACATTCATTCCAATACCGTCAAATAAAGATAGAAAAATTTTCAACCTAGGGCACTTAAGCTTTTGCTTGACGAGTGAGGTATACACGATTGTAGAAAAACATATGCGCAAGCAAGGGATTTGCCTTGGCTTCAGTTTGGGTCACACGTTGTTGAACTATGCTAGACTAGACTTGGGATTGGGTTAAAGGTTAAGTATGCCTAACCCGTTTGATTTATTTGAGTCTAACTCGTTGGGTTTGATCCAAACCAACCGAAACAGTGTCTGATTAAGACATTCCATTTGTCTAAATAGTTTTGATTCTAAATGTTCATAGCATGCCATTTTTTGAGTCCATCCAAACAAGTCCCAACTATTTTTAAAACTGTTTGAAAACAATTTTATATAGAAAAAACTAGAAACTTTTATAATTAAAGAATTTCTGCCTTGTCCAAAATTCTATCTACTTTTTCATCCTTCATCGGTTCTACCATACTCTTTCAAGAGAGAATAACAGCATCCAAAGTTTGTGTCGTTGTTGTTTTTGTATTTCAACTGCAATTAGATTGAGAGACTTGAGAGATGAATTGCAATATATCTATCTAACACAATAGACAGACAATAATTATCTTAAGGTTAGAGGTTTCAAACCTTAATTCAATTTAATTCTGTTAGAAAAATTTTCTATTAAAACAAAAATTGTTATTTTTGTGTTTTGTATTTTCTGTACTCATACAATCTTACTGACTGCTATTGATTTATAGCAATTTTGTTCTCGTATTTGTTACTGTTCATATTTTATTATTGTGTTTAAATATGTTCTGTAGTATTAAATATATATATTTCAAGTGAAATTTTAACTAACAATCTTAAGACGATTAAGTATAATTTTTTTTACATTTTGTCTTGGATGTCGTGTTAGTATATTTTTAAGTTTACTGGATATATATTTGTTCTCATGGTTTGCTCATTTACTACACGTCTTCAATACTATCGTTGCTTTATTGAACAATATTCTTTTTACTACATGTTTGTTTTACAGGATTCTGTTTTATTAAATTCTTTAATACTGTATATGTTTTCTTTATTTTTTTTATTTACCAGAATATGTTAACATACTAAAAAGTTTCCTTTTATGCTTTAATTAGTCCCTTTCCAATTTTTTTATTTTTATTATATTTTTATATTTAATTTGTCATTGTTTTAATTATTTGTGTTACCATACATTGTAGAATCCTTTTTGATAGAGTGCATTGCCATAGATTATATATATATATATATATATATATATATATATATTATTTCTTCATTCTGTTTAGTCATATTTATTATTTGTTTATATTTGTTACAATTTTTAAATGTTGTTTTATTTACTAATATTTAGTTATTATTGCTTTGTTGCTTACTAAGTGTAAACATGTTTATTTAAAAATTTATATGGTGTTTGAATGAGATTGTCATTTTACCGATTTGGACTTGGTGATTAATTTTTATATCCATGTTCAGATTTAAATTATTTCTTCGTGTATATATTACTGTGGATTACAACTTGTTTACAACAAGTTTGTTATTTAAGACGAAAGTCAATCTTGTTATTTTAAAATAATAGATGGCAAAATCGAATACTGATAATACAAGTGCCCATTTAGAGCAATTACCTTCACATGCTATGCATAGTGAGAGATCAAGAAATTCAATAGTGTGAACTTCAAGCAATGTCAGCATAAGATGCTGATTAATTAAACCACCTTGGATCAAGTTCAATTTTTATGGGAGGAGCAAAAAAGGACAAACAGATACTATCATAGTGGCCTTGGTGGATGCATGGAAATATTTAGATTTTCGATGCAAGTGTTGTATCATTTGTGGACTAGATAACACGTTATAAAAGGTGCATAATTCGATCAAAACAATGAGAAAGCTGTGGGGGTCATTGCACCAAAAGTATAGAACTAAGAATGTTAATGAGAGAAAATTCATAATTAGCTAATTTTTGGAACTCAAAAATCATAATTTAGTTAAGAATCAAGGAGGATAACCATGATTTAGAGATTAAGGTTGGTGTTCAGATTATGGATGCTGAGGCAAATGTTATGGAACATTCACAAAATAGGAACCAAGTAGTTTCCAATCCTTCCTAAGGCAATAAGAAAGCCAATGTCAATAAGTTCATGAGTAGTTGTTAGTTATGGAACAAGCCCAAACACTGTACTAGAGACTATTGTCAGAATGACAATACGAAAGCTCAAGGCAACTTAGTTGTGGACAATCAGATTAAGCTTGTTGCTATGATAACTAAAGTGAATATGGTGGACAACGTAATGACCTGGTGTGCTGGTACCGATGGCACTTGTCAAATTTGTTTTGATAGAAAACATTTCCCCAAGTACAAAGAAGTGCTCATGATGAGCAATTATTTATGGGAAACTCTTCGGTAAGCAAAATACGAGGCCATGGTATGGTAGTGTGCTCAAGATGACATCTGGTAAAAAACTAACTGTGAACAATGTTGTTCATGTTCTTGAAATCCACAAGAATTTGGTATCTGGCTCACTAGTGTGTGTAGACACCTAATTTCGTCCAAGTTATCTGTCCTTGAAAGTCCCAAGTACCCGAGAACGAAAATGTAATGGCTATTTTTATTGAGGTCAACTTCCACTAGAGCGGTTTCATATTTTTGTAATTTTAATCAGTCATATGTAAATAACTATATATACACATGATGGAAAAATCCATTTTCTTGAGTAAAATAGACAAATCCGCAAAGGAAATTTTTTTGTTTTTGAGCAAGTTCTTGACAAATTTTGGAAATTACCTCTGCGGATGATCTCATGGTTAATTTTACTATTTTTAGGAATTTCATGAGATTTTTTCTGAAAACTTAGGAAATTGGTGGTCGGATATTTTTACCGATACTGGTGTGATTTTATGTCGATTCTCACCCCGAAAAATTATAAATTTTCATGAAAAAATTCATATTGATATTTTATACCACAAGGCATCAAGTCGCTTATTTTTATAATTAATTTTGAATTTTTTTCACAGTATCACGGGTATTGTACTCGTGAATTTTTTTGATAAAATTATTTCAAATTTCAAAATTTTATCTTTACCATTTCGAAAATCAATATTTTGAATAATATGTTTTATTTAATTCATTTTTATAAGTTTTATTGTATTCTTTGAAATTTTTTTATCATAAAATAAGAGCTTTCTTTTAATCTGTAAATTTTTTGGTAGAATTTTTATTGAGTTTTCAACTTCAAAATTCTTTAAATATTTTTATTTAACCACCATCAAATCAGTTTTTAAAAATTTAATTTATTTTTTGAGTTGTGAATTTTTTTCCAAATAATAAATTTCTTCCATAAAGGTTTTCTCATAAAATTTTACGAGTTTTAGATTTTCATTTTTTTCTTCTTTTTTTCTTGCACATAAGACTTCTCAAAAACTTTCCTTGTATGATCCAATACTTGAAATCTTTATAAAATTTTTTTATTAATTTTAGTTTGTGTAAAATCTCTTTAATGGGCGTAGAAACTTCAAATTTTATAAATAGGCTCAATAAGCCTAATAATTTCTCAACAAGCCCAATGACCTTACCAAGCCCATTTCACTTTCTAAAAACCTACCAAGCCCATCTTAATATTCAATTTTCCAACAAAGTCTACTAACTTTGTCTTTTAATTTTTTAGTTATTTTTATATCAATTATTTTGATTCAAATTTTTTATTTATTTTCTATATGGTTAAATTTTTAATTGGATTTATTATGTGAAATTTTGTTGAGTACATGAATTTTAATTTATTATCATTTTTTTAATGAAATTTTCAATTAGGCTTTTTATGCACCTATTGCATTTGTTTCTTTACTTTTAAAATTATGTTTATTATAAATTCATAATGTAATTTTGCTTTTACATAATTAATTTTATAATTTGCCAATTTAGTTGCATCAAAACCTAATTTGGTTAGAATTAAATTATTTTCCAATTGATTTAGTTTCATTCCAACTAATTCCACCAAGCTAACAAAAATCATTATTTCACCTAAACTAGCATAATCATGACAATAGAGATGGTAGCTTGTAAGAAAAGACAGGCATGGGCTTATGAGAACATTTATTACTTTTTCTAACCTAACAAGTAAACTAAAACATCAAGCAAATAAAAAAAAAAAAGAAATTATGAAGAAAAAAGAGTGAAATGGCCATGAACTAATTTCCTTGATTTTATTTTATTTTATTCCTTTTTTTCTTTTCTTCTTGTTAGTAAATTATTTTCTTCATGAATCATGTTTATGTTAATATAATGTCGGTTTTGGTGTTGTGTTTGTTATATATATGTTAATAAATATTTTATTTCTTTTAGCGTTTTCTTTTTATTATGGTGAAATCATATGTTTATATACTTATTTTTGCAATTTTATCATATAATGGTGCTAATTTGGTTAAATAAAATGTGAATATTTGATTATTGAGTTTAAAAGAGTTGATTGGTAGATTTTTTAGGTGTTGGCCGAAATTCATGCTTGTATATGTGTTTTTTTATGGTCATTTTGTAAATATAAAAAGTTTAGGGGCTAATCTGAAAAAATAAATAAAGAATAAAAAATATAAAAATATAAAAAAACTTTGTTTAGACCTATATGCTTGGCCAAAATACACTTGCACTCTTATGAGTGTATTTCATGCATTTATGAAGTTAAAATACATTTTGTTTAGTTTTGGGGTCTTTTTATAATTTTAAGAAGTTTACGAACTTTGTGTAAATGTTGAAAAATTTATTCTAAGGGCAGAAAAAAGTGACCAAATTTTTCTTATGATCTTTTATGTGACTTTTATGATTATTTTCATTCATTTAAAGCTTAATTTTACATTTTAATCATGTAAGGGCTAATTTGCAATTTTAGAAAAGTTTAGGAACTAGTTTGCAAAAAATAGAAAATTTGTTGTATGGCTAAAGGATTTGACCGAAAGCTTCATGGATAACTTGGAAACTGATTTTGGGTATTTCAAATCATGCTCTAGGTATTTTTCACACTTTAGGGGGTATTTTGCAATTTTCCAAAGTTTAGGGGCTAGTTTGCAAATAATGAAAAATTTTCTTTTCTAGTCAAAGGTGTTTGACCAAACATTCTTATGGATGTTCTTCATGATTTACATGCTGAATTTTACCTGATTAATTATATTTTGTGATGATTTAGGTTTTTTTTACTTAGGTACCTAATTATAAAATCAAGAAAGATTAGGATCCCTTAGGGAAATTTGACATTTTTAGGACAAAAATAGTTATCTTTAGCATGAAATCATCTACTTAGATTATTTTAAATATTTTTAGCATCTCATTGGTCCTCCGATAAAGTGCTAAAAATATAAAAATCTTTCATATTCTTTTGGTTCTCCGTTAGGGTACGAAATACTATTTTTGAAAATTTAAGGACTTAATGGTATTTTTGCATGTTAGGTTATTTTAAAATTTAAACTTCTCATTTAAGGTGTTTTTGGGTCAAAAAAATAAATATATCTTTTTTAGCATTTTAAATCAATTAAGAACCAATATTCAATTTTGAGAAATCTAGGGACCCATTAGCAATTTTCATACTTTAGATAACTTTTGCAATCTAAATTACCCATTTAGAGTAAGAACCATCATTACTTGTCTTTTCAAGTCCATTAGGGATATCGAGATACTCTTATGTCGAAGGTATATCTTAGGAGCATTTTTATAATTTTTCTCACCAGGATGCTTTTATGCCAAAAGTGAATGTTTAGGGTTCATTAAGCCTTTTTAGGTCATTTTTTAGTCCATTAGGGGTACCAGGGTATTTTCATGTTGAAGGTATACTTAAGGGATACTTTCGTAATTTTTCTTACTGGGTGCCTTAATGTTAATGGTAAGCCTTAGGAATACTTTAATTTTCCTTAAAACCCAATCTTAAGTAGTTAGTGTCGATGGTAAGCCTTAGGAATATTTTAATTTTCCTTAGAACCTAATCCTAAGTAGTTACCGAGTGCCTTAATGTCGATGGTAAGCCTTAGTAATATTTTAATTTTCCTTAGAACTCAATCCGAAGTAGTTACTGGGTGCCTTAGTGTCGATGGTAAGTCTTAGGAATATTTTAATTTTCCTGAGAAGGCCTTAGGAATATTTTAATTTTCTTAGAACCCAATCCTAAATAGTTACCGGGTGCCATAGTGTCGATGGTAAGCCTTAGGAATATTTTAGTTTTCCTTAGAACCCATTCCTAAATAGTTATTAGGTGCCTTAGTGTTGATGGTAAGCCTTAAGAATATTTTCCTTAGAACCAAATCGTAAGTAGTTACCGAGTGCCTTAATGTCGATGGTAAGCCTTAGGGATATTTTAATTGTTCTTAAAATCTAGTCTTAAGTAACCACCGAGTGTTTCTATGCCAAAGGTATACTTTAAGGATAGGTTCGTTTTTCTTTTATCTTTTTAGTCTTTAGATTCAAATTAGTACTTTAGTGTCTAGATCGAGTCATAGGTCTTTTATTTTTGTTTCAAATAAAATTTATGTGTATTTGTAAAATAAAGGCAATGTCTGGGAGTTAGAGTGATGCATGAAACTCCTCCCACCCATATGTGTGATAAGGGTTTTACAGATCACTCTAATGATGAGATACCTTTTTCAAAATGGAAATCGAGAATTTTAAACAAATAAAAACCTTTTACATTCTGCCAGGTACTCTAAGAGGATGTGAAAGACATTTTGGTTTTTTAGAACCTTTTATGTCCTTTTGGTTTTCTGTTGGGATAAAAAAAGGGAATAATAAAAACATTCATGTCCCATTACTTTTTTGTTGGAGGTAAGTAAGACATTTCAATTTTTAAAACTCAAAACCCTAATTTTCTCTCATAGAATAATAAAATCTTATTTTAATAATATGAGAATTGTAATTAAATACTACTTATTGAAGCTGGATGAAAATTAAAGTTCAAATTAACCATGATCAATAAGGTACCAATTTTTGACACCACGAGAGGGTAGATCCTTACTTGTGGCTGTAACTGACTCCCGAACCCTTAAAAATGATCTCTGGTACTTTGTAGACCATGGAATTTATCTTTAGGGTTTCGTGACCTTTAAAGCACTAATTTTGATAGGTGACCAATCTCACTTGGCCAAAATAGATTGGTGGTGACTCCAAACAAAATATTATTTCATGATGACTATTAGGGTTAAGATGGGCAGACGATTCATCTTAACTATCGAGTCCCCAGAAATAAGAGAATATTAATATCGATATGGCCCAAAAAAAAAGAAGAATAAATAGTTTTAAAATAACGATAGATCACCATTTATATAGTCAAGGGCCATTTAAGTCGAGCTTGGTTAGGATTCACATCCAGGCCACATTGTAACAACTTGGCAACTCTGCTGGGGACCCAAATTTTTTGTTAAAAAGTCAGGCCTAAAATTGATCATGTGTTAATTAAATTTTAATTAATCAGTTTCAATTAGTATTTAGTTTCAATTCCCATTTTGGAAAATTTTTTCTTTATGACTTATTTTATTTTTAGGTCAATGTTTTTGTATTTTCTCTTTATTTTAAAAAAAGGTATGCTTATCCCTTCGCACACACAGTGCACATCTGCAATTATTTCCCTTCTGTCTAATGTGGAAGGGACATAAGTACCTAATAATTTAGGAGAAGGTGAAATAGTTTTGCCTTTTGAGGTGTTAGCCTTTGTTTGGGCCAGTGAAAAGCCTATCGGGTGTAAATTCCTATGCCTGCTTGAGGTTTTAGCCTCGTTACTAGCATAAAAGATACTCCCACTCAAATTGAACCTTTTCTAACATAAATCCGCAATGGATAACGAAAAGGTACCTTATTAGTCCGTTCTGGACTAGGGGTAATTCAAAAGTTGATTTAGAGGTCTGACCTAAACCTTATATAGTGAATCTGGGTAGCTTCCCAGTTAGTACCATACCCTTACTATAGGTATCATCGAGGTTAGGGACATACGAAGGGATATGCATGCCTTTTTCTTTCTTTATTCACCTGCTTTATTTCAATTACATCTTTGTGATATTATTTATTGCTATGTTTTATTATCTGGAA
>JBBYHM010101135.1:0-41427 GCA_038381775.1 Adansonia rubrostipa | reverse complement strand
TCCTTTGAGATACTGTAGTACTCTATAGGCTGCCTGTAGATGAACCTCCTTTGGATTATGCATAAACTGACTAATCAAACCCACTGCATTTGCTATATCTAGTCATGTGTGAGATAGATAAATAAGTCTTCCTACTAGGCATTGATACATTTCTTTATCTACCGCAGCATCTTCTTCTGCTTTCTCAAGTTTAAGATTTGGATCCATGGGTGTTTTTACGGGCCTACATGCTATCTTGCCAGTTTTTCTTTGAGAAGATCTGTGACATACTTTTGCTCAGAGATAAAAATTCCTTCCCTAGAGTGAGCAACCTCTATTCCAAGAAAATGCTTTAACCTTTCTAACTCCAAATTCCTTAGCCAAGTATTGCCTTAGGGCCTATTTCTCTTTGACATCATCTCTCGTCACTCTTATGTCATCCACATATACCAATAGTGTTGTAACTCCTCATGAAAGATAATGTTTAATAAACAATGTATGATTTCCTTGGCTTTGTTTGTACCCCATATTCAACATAACGCTTGCAAATCTTCCAAACCATGCTCGTGGTGACTATTTGAGGCCATATAAGGCCTTTTTTAATTTAAACACAGTGCAAGCTGCCAACTTCTTTATGTAACCTGGCGGAACCTCCATATAAATCTCTTCGTCGAGTTCCCCATGCAAGAAAGCATTCTTGACATCAAACTGCTGCAAATCCCAAACACAATTCGCTGCTAGTGATAACAATAATCTAACTGTATTCATTTTCGCAACGGGAGCGAAAGTCTCTAGGTAGTCAATTTTGTAGGTCTGAGTGTATCCTTTGGCTACCAACCATGCTTTGTAGCTCTCAATCAACCCATCTGCCTTATACTTTACTGTATACACCCATTTACAGCCCACTGGTTTCTTTCCTTCTGGTAACTTCACCAATTCCCAAGTTTTGTTCTTTTCCAATGCCTCCATCTCTATATTCATAGCTTGTTTCCATTTTTCATTAGACAAAGCCTCGAATAAAGTAGTAGGGATAGAGATAGTGTTTAGGCTTACAAGAAAAGCTCTATGTTTTGGTGAAAATTTCTCAAATGACAAAAAATGTGCAAGTGGATATAAAGGCTGCTTTGTGCACTTTGTAGTTCCTTTCCTAATAGCAATCGAAAGTTTTTTATCATTATTTAAATGTAGTTCAGTATTAGGATTGGAATTTGTTACCTCATTCGAAGAATCTGAGTTGGACTCTTGAACTTGCATAGGTTCAGGAATAGCCATCTTCTTCCTTGTGAACACCTTATTTTTGTCAAATCTTACATCTCTCAAAGCAGAATTAGTCATAGGTTTAGGCACAGATGGTTCACCTAATGTCTCTAGTATAGGTTCAGGTTTGGTTGCATGTGTAGGAATAGGCTCAGACACAGGTTTGGACACGGGTTCAAACACAGACAGAGGTTCAGACACAGACACAGGTTCAGATACAGGATCAGATACTGGTTTAGATAGATTCTTAGAAGGTGTGTGTGTAGGAAGTGATGGTAAGTCAAGTAAAAAACCTTTTCTATCCTTATCTTCTTTAGTTAAATTCTCCTCTTGAAGATAAGGATTGTTGAAGTACGACTCTCATTCATTGAACGTGACATCTACAGAGACATAAAATTTTTTTGATAGAGGATGATAGCACTTATACCTTTTTTGAATTGAGGAATAGCCTATAAAGACACATTTTTGAGCCCTTGGATCCAATTTCCCCCTACTTTGACTATGAATATGAACAAATGACACACACCCAAAAGTCTCAGGTACAAGGTTATTTGTTGTGTTTGGATTCGGGTAAAATGTGGATAGTATCTCCATAGGATTCTTGAAGCCTAATGTTCTCGATGGTAAACGATTTATTAGGTAAGTGGCTATAAGAACCGCTTCCCCCTAAAAAGTTTTAGGCACACTTTTTTGAAACAACAAGGCTCATGTCTTTTCAAGAAGATGACCGTTTTTCCTTTTCGCTACTCCATTTTATTGTAGAGTATTTGCATATGATAACTCATGTATAATCCCTGCCTTTTAGAAAAATGGAGTGAGAACTTGATTGAAATAGTCCTTGGCATTACCAGACCTAAACCTGTTGATATTGACTCTAAATTGATTTTTTATCATGAAACAAAAATTAGGAACTACGGTACTAACATCAAATTTATTCTTAAAAAGAAAAACCCAAGTGACACGAGCGCAATCATCTATGAAAGAAATAAACCACCTTGCCCCAGAAACATTAGGAACAGTAGATGGACCCTATATATCACTATGAATAAGATGAGAAGGAACATGGCTTTTTTTATTACTAATCGAAAAAGGTACACACTTGTGTTTAGCAAGCTCATACACATCACATTGAAAATGTTCAACATCTAACTCTTTAAAATATGATGGAAACATAACTTTAATGATCCTAAATGATGGATGTCCAAGTCTATTGTGATAGAGTAAAATTTTCTCTTAATTGGATAAAACTAACTCTGTTATGAGAGAAGAAGATAATCTATCCTTGGTCATGCTCGGTGGAAGTAATGCTTCAAGATAATAGAGGCCATTCCTTTCCCTAGCACGTCCAATCATCCTCCTCGAATCCTTGTCCTGAAATATGCAATAATTGCTGTCAAAAATCACATTGCAGCAAAGATCTTTGGAGAGTTTTTGTATAGAGACAAGGTTTGTAGACAATTTAGGAACATGAAGAACATTTTTAAGGGTCACCAATGGGGTAATTTTAACATCTCCTAAACCTGCTACTGTGATCAAAGACCTATCAGCAGTGGCTACCTTCCTATAGCTTAGACATGGGGAATAGGTAGAAAATTTATTTGATAAGTGTGTCATGTGATTTGTTGCTCTTGAGTCTATGACCCAAGTGTCGGTAAAGGCTGTATCCGAGACATTTAATCCCATGGAAGATGGAAACTACCTGAATATGCTAAAGAACAAGTCCCTAGAAATTTTTCATGTTTTTCACAGCTTTTGATAAATGATCTAACTCTTTCAATCTCTTCTTGGTTCAGACCACCTAACTCATTTGAAAAACCTATAGCAATGTGGGCTTGCCCCTTGTTCTTTGATTTCCTCCTTTTTGACCCCATTCTTAACTTGCAGGCTTCCCTGAAGTTTCTAGCACTTGTCACGGGTGTGACGAGACTTCTTGCAATAAGTACAAAATAGTCCATCACGATTCTGAGTTTTTTGTTGACCTTCTTTCTCTTCTTCAAATGCTGTTCCCTTTTCTCCTGCCATCATGGCAGAACTATCAGTGCTTGGTGGTTCAAGCATCAGTCCCCTTCTACTTTCTTCACTTCGAATTAAGGCCACCGTTTCATTAAAACATGGAACCTCTGATTTCCCAAGAATCTGTATCCTCACTTGATCAAATTCTGGATTAAGTCCAACTAGGAAATCATAAACTCTGTCTCGTTCAATGAAATCCTTTATGACTACAGCATCTTCGGGACACTTGGTTTGTATCACCCGATAGTGATCCAATTCTTACCATAACGATTTCAGTTGATTTCTATATTTGGTGACAATTTTATTCCCTTGTTTTGCTGCCATTGTTTTCACCTTAACCTTGTACACTTGAGCCACATCTTTGGCTTTAGAATAAGTCTGTTGCATTGTATCCCAAATATCCTTTGCAGTGTTCAAAAACATGCAAGTGTCACTTATTTCGGGAGTCATCGAGTTCCACAACCGTGCCATAATCATGGAATCCTTCTCTTCCCATGCTTCAAACTTCGAATCTCCTGGGTTAGGACCAGTACCCATAAGATGGCTGATCTTCCCTTTTCCCTTGAATATTGTACGGATGAGTTGTGACCACTTAAGGTAGTTTTTTTCATCTAACCTGTAAGCAGCGTGAATGCTTTGCAACTCTTCGGGTTGTTGAAATCGGATTAGCTCATCCGATTAAGCTGGAATGATTATCTTCCCTGTTTCTGACACTATAGGAATCAAAGAGAAAGAAAAAGAAAAATTATAGTGATGGCAACTAAGAACAGGCTAGGGACAGATTATGGTAACGGCAATGAAGGTCGAGAAACTTCACCAAATAATCGACAATTAAGGCCAGAAAAAATGAAAGATCGGATCCGTATAGCTCTGATACCATGTTGAAAACAGAAAGAAATAAGTTTTTCTATTTTGTTTTTAGAATATTACAAAACACATACTTATATTACAGCCCTAGCACTCATCTAAGATCTAAAGTCAACCATAATCAAAATCCCATGATTTAAGGGATTGATTAGAAAAATCAAATAGTGAATCTAATCCCATTATTTATGGGAATCCTATCATATAGTCAAAACTCCTAAGTAACTTCCTAACATAGTCACCTAGCTGTACATATTTTCTCACAGTTAATAATGCAAACCAATCACTTATGTTAGTGATTCAAGGTTTTTCTTCACGTTAGTAGCATGATTGATAATCATGCAAACACTACTGGGATAAAGCCTATGAATTACAAGGGCCTTGCAAAATTAGTAATGAGTTATGATGATGAGATCCTAATGCATTAAAATCGTGTTTCTAAAAAGGTTCTTAGTCATCGTATTGTCAAGATAGGGCTTTGATAATGCATAAAGACCAGCATATGCTAAGCCTTCATGCATTTGACGCATGTAATTCTTTGATATCATAGAAGTTGAAGCATAGAGATACTTGGAAATAACATATGGGTGCCTATTTTATGGAAACAAGTTCATTGAACATGGCCCGTATGAGAACTCCTTTGGAATAAGCTATTATTTGCCCTATGACAAGCTCTAATGAGGGAATTGCAATTTTTCCATTAGACGCTATCTGGAACCCTTAAGATTAGAGATCAGACTTCGTTATGAACTATTTTTGACCCTTTAAAACAATTTTTATGATTTTTTTAATATTTTTTCCAAAAGCTACATGAAATTATCTTTCCAAAAAGCCATTGTTTGTGACTTTTTAAGTCTAAATGAGTCCAAGGTGATTTTTCAAAGTTTGTTCACTTATTCCCCTACACCTACTGTCATTGCTAAACTGAGTTCGAATTTAGCAATTATTAACTCCTAGAATGGGATTTTATAGGATTTTTCAGGCATTTTTTATATTAAGTCTTATCAAGTTACCTCTCTAACCATATCTTATTTGCCCCTTAAAACCTTCAGATGAATTCAAAATAAAATCAAGAAGCCCGACAACTCAATATTTTTTCTTGTTTTAACCTTAGACAAATTTAAGGAATTATCCTGGGTCATGTTTTGAAGGCATTTGGATGCCTCGGGATGAGTCTGATTAACAACCCTAGTAAGGTTATAGGTCATTTACAGTTCCCACTAGGCTTGGATCAAGGCCTAATCATTTTTAAATAAAATCAATTTATGTTTCTTTTTTTATTATTTCTTCAGTTTTAAACCAAAAACCCACCTTTTATTCAATTACCCAAAAAAACTTCTCTTTCTCAAAATTTATCAAATTTTCACCAATTTAGGTTTATCAATCTCGTTTTTCAAAATTTCATAAGAAAAAAATCAAAATTTGCTCTCTCTGAGGTTTTCTCGAGTTTTAACCGAACTTTGATTTTCATGCCTTAACTATCATATTAGTCCAAACACGTCTCCAAATTATTAATTAGTTATCTCTAGATAACCGACAACCCAATTTTCACAAGACACATCCTCCTTTATATGCTTTGTTTATTTTATTTTTATGTAATATTTATTTTTTCTATTATTTACTAATACATTTCTTTTTTTTGGTGATAAAATTGTAATCGTAATTATAAACTAAATCTTTTAAAATTATCGAAACAGTGTTCCGTGTTAATATCCCTTCAATACTCGTTACAAAACACCCCTATTCAAATTAAATCTGAAAATTATTTTTTAACCCTACATTTCACCACCTCTCTGAGTTGCACCTCGTTTCGCTACCTTTTCGGGTTATGTAATGAAATTTAAATTTTTGAAAAGGGTATTTAACCCCTCACGCATGCATATGCCTTCATGGCTATTTGATATCAAATGCACAAAAAAAAAAAAAATCAATTTAGCCACGATAATTGTTTTGTATGTCACTAAATTAAAAATACTAAATTAAAGTTCATGATATGCGTATAACTTATGTTTGTGTGACGGAAGACAAATCATTTGCCATCCTTGTGCAAACTTGGAATTTATAACTATTGGGTTGTAAGTAGGTTGCAGATTTATTATTTAGTTCACAAATTTAAAGGTTCAAAAAATCGAAAACCGTTCTATAATCTTCTTTAAATAGATTATCACATTAAAATTAATATTTATGAATTATTATTATATTATGAAGATGAAATCTTAAATGTCAAAATTTGGTGGACTACAAACACTAAACGCATAATTTGTTCCTTCTTTTTATGTTTCGTGTTGTCTGGATCCAACTAAAACTTGTTGCTCGTTGGCATGAACTAATATCAAAGTAGGAAACCCATGTAGCGCATGGGCATTGGGCAGCTTCATCACCACCAATATAGTTACGGACAATATGTAAACCATAACCACCGTCGCTTACAGCACCCTGTATTTTCTCCTTTTTTCTTTTTCTCCTTATTTTTGAGGGACCAACCAATATCCCCCAAATTTACCATATATATTTATCTTTAAGAAGTCACTTTTTATAAAAACAGTAAATATTTTTAATTAAAAAAGAGGAATTAAAAATATTATATGTCTCACTTTTTTTTTAAATTAATTAATTTTTTAAAAAAATTTTGTGTCTCATTCTACTCTTATCACTTGTAAACTTAACAATGAATAAAATAATTTTTATATTCCTTGAACCCGAATTCCCCTTCCGACCGTGCTACTCCATCTCAAATTTCATATGCCACCCATCACAGACAGCTAATGAATGATTTCTCAAAATCCTTATTAAAAATATATTTTGTCAAATTCGTCGGTGATATGAGGGCTCCATGTGAGTTTATATAAATTACAGTCCAAACATATTCAGTATCGTTAAAGTGTTGCAAGGAAAACAAAAGAAAAAAATAAGTAGAATTGATAAATCCAAACTTAAATCGATTTAATTATCCTCCACTGACACTTTTCTACATGATTCAGGCCTCAAGGAGATGCTTAACTAGTTTTTTTTTTTTCTTTTTATTTGTATTTAATATATATTTAAATATAAAAATAAAATATTTAAAAATATAAACTTAAAAAAAAAATTAAATATCTTATTGCCTATCACTCAGCCAAGTAGATGTCTGGTGTCAACCACACTTGGCAATCTTTCTAGGAGCATACTGGAGACGCCGACATTTACATAGGCGCTTGAATCAAAGTACTAGCGTCGTAAGAAAACTGGCTGGGAAAACGTTTCAATACCATAACAGCGGTGGGGATACTAAAGCTTTGGTTTGCAGGTCTCATCTCATGAATCCTGGTAGGGGCTTTGCTGGCTTGCAAATTCGCACCGGAATATAAAGACCACATGGCTTATAAGTTAACCCCAGCTCAGCCCATTATCATGTCAATCTTTGCTGGCAATAATTGGTATTGAACTTTTGTCTCTGGCACCGACGTCTTTTTATTTTTTTCAGAAAGCGACCCGATACTTTGGTATAACTTTATAAATATTGCACCCATTGAATTACTGATTGTTAGCATTAATCTATGACTTATTAAGTTTAAGTATCAAACATAATTAGTATTCTATGTAAATATATTAAATTTTTATATTTTTTAATATATTTTAAAGATTATATTTAAATATATATTAAATATAAATATTGAATATTAATATTTAAAAAATAAAAATTCAGATAAGATACTAGTAATTATTACCTTATTTCTAAAGCCTATCTCTCTCAGTTATTATCAGAAATTTAATTACATGAAAATGCCACAAAAATACTGGAAACGCCGTCCCATACAATCCACTAGATCTATCTGATATGGAAGGTCTTTCATTCTTTTTGATTGCATTATGTTTGATCCTGTTATTTAGAACAATCTATCTTCAAAAAAAGGGGAAAAAAAAAAACAAAAATAACTTAAAAGTAACCACACAATTGAAGCTGCAAAAATAAATAATGGAATTAAAAACTTATAGTCCAGTAACAACTGGGATTGTAGCTAACAAATTTTGAATAACAAGTGAACCCACCCTTTTTCTGCAACTTCCTTTTTGTTCAAAGGTGCACCTTATAGCCATAATTTATGGCCAGTTAACTAGAAATTATGAACAATGTGGATTTTTAGGTGTAGGGAAAGAGTACAATTAGTCTACTAAACCAACAAGTAGTTGAGGTTTTAACTCTGCTTTTCCAAGCAAAGTCACATTATACTACAGAACAAATTAATTACAGGCCATTGTTTCTTCTGACGAATCAATATTTGCATTATGATAACAAAAGGAAAGCTGAAATACAAGAAAGAAAAAAAAATTAAAAAGAGCCACACGAAAAAAATATAGAATTCTACGGTCTCTCTTATGATCTGAATCTTGAAGCAATGAATTGCTTATTTATTTGATAATTTTCCTTTTAGAGCTTTAATTTCTTTGAAAGCCTCCATCCATGCATTCCAAATGATCAACCATAGATCTTCTTTCCATCATCAAAATTCTTGGAGTTGGCAAAAGAATCGTAACTGTAAGTTCGAGGGAGGCCAACTTTGTGAGATCCCATCAGTTTTTTTATCTCAGACCTAACCTTGTAAAAAACATGTCTCCAGCTGCCTTTATTGTGGCAGCCCAGAATCCTAGTTTCTTCTTCGTTCATTTCAAGGTCTTGGGCAAACATGGGTTTTCTGGACGGAACCCATGACCAGCACCAGTTCCACCATTTCCGGATGGAGCTACCAGGATAGTCTTCCATGGAAGACAAAGACTTTGGTCTAGAGATCATCCATGACGTTGCTGGTGAAGAGATGGGCTGTATTTTAAGAGACAAAGAGGAAAGCCTTCTTCGCAGCCCTGGCAATAGCAGTGGCAGCTGACGTTTTGATTCAGTTTGAGATAGAGGGAGTGTTTGGCTCCTTTGAAAGTTGTTGATAATGGAGCTCATGGTGGCTCTCCAACAAGGAAAGGAAAACGCCAAAGCAGTCGGAATGGTTGATAGGATGGCGTTCTTGCTAAGACAACGAAGAGAGGAGGAGGAGAAGAAAAAGAGAGAGAAGCAAGAGGGCGACTGACTCTGCGAGAGAGGTGAAATGTAGTGTTCACAACCCCTATCACTGCCTGCTTTATTCTATTTTTGTAAAGGGAAACTTGATGATAATTAATATTCAAATTCGGAAATTACTCTTTTTTTTTTGTTTTATTGGAATGACTTAAGTTCTTAAATTAGGTATTGTTTAATCATTAATCGTGTTAGATCCAATGTCTATTCATTAACATAGTTTGATATTTTCTTATAAATCTGAGTTTTACGAATAATTGATTATTCAATTTAATATAATATCATAATTTTCTAGTTTAAATCCTAAAAATTATTTTTTTTAATATTTCTTTCTTTTTATAATTGAGGTTTTCAGAGTTTACTCCATGGTCATCGGAACCAAGAGTCTAGAACTCTACAAATAGATCACATGGCTATTGGCAACTTTTAACATTTGGGGAAGAGGATTCGAACTCTACTTATCAAGCATAAAGATCATGTGTCATGTGTGTGGACTTTAGCCTAGCAAACTGCGCGTTTTTAGGCTTGAAAATCACTTCCTTGTATGCTTAAGTCAACTATAAAAACTGTAAAAGGAGAATCTGAATTCCCTAAGACACTAAAGTTAGGTAGAAAAACTAAACACCGAGAAATGAGAGGAATGCCTAATCAATGTTTTGCTCAAGTGTTTAAGGATACAAATAATTTGAGAGCCCTCTATTTATAGTTGAATCCCCCTACATTAGTAGCTTAGAACATTTCTAATGGACTGCAAAAATTATACTTATCTACAAATATCTAGAGTCTTAAATAATTTAAATTCTTAACGCTAGAGTTCAAAGTGATTGGACCAGCCGTATTTAACTGGTCTCTATGCTTCCAAAAATTTCAAGCATATTTAGGCCTTTTAGATGCTTCGATATTGGGTTTATTTTAGTAGGCTAAGTTGCTCCAAGTAACTTGTGTCCTTAGGCTTGAGCTTGAAGGTATGGCCTATGACTTTCTCCCCCGCCTCTTCCAACGACACCTTCGCCATGTCCTCTAAATGGAACTGCTAAATCATATCTTGGAATTGCCACAATGCCTGTACTAGTTCCTAACTACTTATCTTTGTCGTATGAGGCCTTCACTCTTATAGGTGCACATGACTTACCTTGTTCTGGATCCTTCTAATCCTTATGGAATGGCTTAAACATTCTAACATGGAAAGTGGGTGTATTTTGAACTCAACTGGCAACTCAAGTTTGTAGGCCATCTTGCTTACCCATTATAAAACTCTGAAAGGCCTCTCGTATTTATACAAGGCATTTGTGCATGCCTTGGTTGTGCAACACCAATTACAATTTGACAAAGACTAAGTCTTAAACTAGAAATTGTGTATCTATCACATCTTGGTGTAATTCTTGCTTTATGTAGACAATGCCAGACTAAGTCAACTACTCATGCCAAGTCTTCGTAAACTTGAATGCTAATTGGTTTGGTGAGTTATAACCCTTTTCAATAGCATTTGGAGTGAGCGATTGTTACCTTATTACTATCTCAAATGAACTTTAGTTTATGGCCTCACTCTACTACAAGTTATAAGAAAACTATGACACATCCAACAACTTTGGCTAGTCATGTTGTGTTGCACTCACATAGTGCTTGAGATATACTTCCAATAAAGTATTCACTTTGAGATCTACTTATTTGTTTAAGGATGCACATTAGTGGAAAAATTCAAGTTTGACCCTAATAACTTGAACCACATGACTTAGAAGGTCTTGTAAATCACTCGTCCTAAATTTAACAATGGTTTGTGGTACTCCTTAATACTTCACCACTTTATTCATGAACAATCAAGTTGCTTCCTCCACTAGGCATTCTTTGGTTGCTATAATTAAAGTACCAAACTTTAAGAATCTATCCACCGCTACCATAATTCTCCTATGACCATCTTTCTTGGGCTGTCTAATTATGAAATCCATGGATACGCTTTCCTATGAGCGCACTTATGTGGATAATGGCTACAATGGTTCAACTGATATCTATAACTCAACGTTGTCTTATTGGCACATAAGATAAGTTTTTACATAAGCCCCGACATCATCGCCTATATGTAGCCAGTAATAGTGATTCTCTTAGAGTACTAAGGTATAGTGCACACTTGGATGGCTAGTACATCTTAAATCTTAGCACTCTTGCACAATCTCCTTGTGCAACTTCCCATACTGACCCTTGGTGTAGAGCAAGTCTCCTTTAATCCAAAATTGTTTAGTCTCCTTTAACCCTTCCTTGATGTATAGTAAACCTTTAGTGAAATTGATGGTTGCAAGATCTATCTTTTGACTTAGTGCAACAGCCACTACGTTAGCTTTTCCTAGCTTGTACTCCATGCTAAAATCAAACTCTACTAGAAAAACCTACCAACGAACCTATTTGAAGGACAACTTTTGCTATCTTAGAAAATAATTGTTTGAAACATTATCAATAAATACAACGAACCAATAACCCAATAGGTAATGTCTCTATGTGGGCAAGTAAAGCACCACTGTATTAACTCCTTTATTTAGATTGTATACTGTTGCTCAGTCTCTTATTAAGCTTTTGACTCTAGAATGCCATTAAATGTCTATTTTTCATTGGTACACCTTTAATTGCAAAGTTTGGCGCCTCTATATGAATCTTATACAATTTAGTATGATTTGACAAAGTATAAGCTCCTTGTCCTAGCATGCTTCAATTGATAAAAGGTATTTTGGCACTCAAGACTCCAATCCCATACTTTTTCTTTCTTGAGCAAGTTTGTTAATGGTCTCGTGATGTTGGAGTAGCCTTTGATGAAACAACTGTAGTGGTTCATCAATCCATGGAATGAACGTAACTTTGTTACCTTGGTTGGTGGCTTCCAATCAAATATGGCTGAACCTTGCTTCCACCATCTAGATCTTGCTACGTCCCATAATGTGCCCTAGAATTGGTACCTCATTCTGGGTAAAAGAACACTTCTCCCATTTCACATAAAGTTCATTTTTGTGCAAGAATTTGGAACACCCCTTTCAAATGCTCCATATGTTGTTTAAAATGACTTATTGTAGATCATAATATCATCAAGGTAAACAACCACAAATAATCTAGGAAATGTTGAATTACCTTATTCATGTTGGTGTCAAATGTCGCTAGAGCATTTGTCAGGCCAAAAAGTATCACATGGTATTCATACAAGCCATAATATGTTAATATGTTTTCTTTGGCTCATCTCCCTCAATTATCCTTACCTGATAGTACCCAAATTACAAGTCTAGCCTAGTGCCAAACAAGACTGTGATGAGTGGGATTGGGTACTTGTTCTTCATAGTAAGCTTAGTAAGTGTCTGGTAGTCTATACACAACCTCAATGAACCAACTTTTACTAAAACAACTTTGGTCCACCATACGAAACTTTAAGCCAAAATTTTCTTTTAACACCAAGGAATAAATCATTTCTAGTAATTGTCCTACACTTAATAGATTTTATTATATTTGTGTATGAAAAAAAACATTTGGAATAAATTTTGTACCTAATAGTGCCTGAACTATCAAAACTCATTTTCCTTGGATGTTTATGAACTCACTATTTTTAATTTTGACTTTGGAATTGAATGTCCCATCAAGTTCCTACAACAAGATGGTATCTGATGCCATATGATGAGTACATCCACTATCAATGAACACTTGGGGAAGTTCAGGTTGCATAGTAGGAAGTAATAAAAACATGCTCCTTTTGATACTCAGGGATATCTACAACTCTAGCTTATTGATCCTATTGCTACTGGTTTTGTTTCTACAAACGTTTTCCATGTGGCTAAGTTGCTTACAAGACTTGCACTATATATTAGGTCTATACTATGTATATTTTTTCATATATATGTTGTATTTTTACAATGTATGCATGGTGGAAATTTGCTTTTCTTTGCTCAATCTCCTACTTTTTGTTCTTGCCTTTGTATTGTAGTTTTCCTTTTTCCTTGACTACAAATGCACCTTTTATTGAACCTTCTTGCCTAATAACTCTTCTTTGCTCTTATGCCTCATGAGCATTCATCAAACTGCAAAATAAATCTTAGTTAAGCTTTTAAAGTCTTTAAGTGAAGAAATATTGGATTCAAACCTCTCAAGTAAATTGATAAGGACTTTATCTACAATTCTTTTTTCTATTATAACCTCTTTGAGTAATCTAAGCTTGTTGATTGTCTTCATGAGTTTGTTTTTGCACTTTTCTAAAGTTTCAGAATCTTTTATCTTTAAGACTCTATATTCTCTTTTGAGATTGAGCATTAACACTTGTTGGGTCTTATCACTGTATGGAACTCTTTTTTTATCATGTCCCAAGCTTGTTTTGTTGTTTCACGTGCTGTGATTTTGATAAACATTTAATTCGAAATAGAAAACTCAATACAACTTTTGTCTTAGTATCTTTTTGCTTTTCTTCATTATAATTTTTCATTTGGTTTATAGTTGGATTGCCAAAAGGTGGTGCGTTTCCTAAAACATTAGTCAACCACATACTAAAAATCAAAAGCACTCGGATATATCTTTATTTTGCAACCTATATTTGATCATTTTTACTTGAGAAAACAAGTCGTAGGGCCAAAGAACAAATCTTGAAGCCATTTTAATTGACAAAGAATAGCTAGTTTTTTTTTTTTTAATCACTCAACTCTCCAAAATTTTTAGGCCTTTTATCACCATATAATTGCTCTTATACTGATCGATTGAAGTTCGGAACAAACTAAAAAATGAAAATGGACAGGAAAAATTAAAGAAATGATGAATGAGTGAAGAAACAATGCTCACGTTCTGGATTTGGTGAGCAGAAGGTTTTCATTAAGCGCACACACACACACACACACAGAAGTTGCATTAATTACAAGACCTACACATTAATTATGTTCTTACTACAAAACACAATTCTGGAAGACCCCTAGTCCACATGCACCGTGCAATGGTGATGACTAAATTTCCATTCAATGTAATCGCTAGCAAAATTAGTGCTTTTGATGACTAGGAAAATGCCACTACACTCAACAACTTCATTTTCTTTGTTGATTATAGTATTTACAAGGCTGCTTTGATCCCAAAAAAATCGTTTGAGATATAATAATAAGTTGAGAATCTTCTATAGCTGCATATTGGAAGCCTGCTTAGGGGAAATTGAAGCCAAGGAATGACTTTGTGGCTTCACAACTGGAGACCCTGGGCGTCCCATGAATTTCATCTTACCCTTGCTTGCTTTCTTCCTTGGTGCTAAACAACGTAAGTTATCTGTGGCCAAGTTTGAATATCCTTACAGTAAATAGAGTCTCTTAAGCTCTGCAATTTAACTTCACAAATGGCATCTGTCATGATCCAGAATGTCATTACTTGGTATACATGAGGGAGTAAAGCAAGCATTTCATTCGGATCACACCGCATAGTAACAACGTTCATTTACTGTATATCTCTTGTTAACGCAGTGTTGTACCGGTGCATACTTGTATCCGATGGGAAGCTGTCTGCAGGACTACAAAATTTTACTATGCGGTGTAAAAATTTCCTCGTCCAGCGAATAATCAACCTCGCTCTCGTCAAGTAATCATTTGGAAAGCGTGATTCATTATTGACTGACTTAGCCAAAAAAAAAAATAGAGATATCTGATTGAATTGGCATGGCATGGCGAGTGGGTCTAGTTAGTCTGTGTATGTAAAAATTCTTCTTTAGACGATTCTTTGTCAGACGTTTAAACATTTAATTTATTTTAACGAAAACAATGTACCATCCTTTCCAATCAATTAATCTTTGACGAAACTTGAACCTAATGAGCATGCTTGGGACAAAAGTCTGTCAAAAGAATCAATCGTAAAGGCTCAGTATTCTAGACCATTTTTTCCAACTTCACTTGAAAGCAACATACAAAGCTAAATTCTATACATAAATAAGTATAACCACCCCAATCGCATCCTCAAATTCACCCACTATTCTTCTATAAATCTTTTAGAAACAGGATTTTATCAACTGAGAAATGAGTCTCTCCTTGCTTTCCAAATTCTCCATTCTAACATTCGTTGCATCACTTTTCATATTTTCTGCTTTGGCTCACGATTTCTCCATAGTGGGTTATTCACCTGAACATTTAACTTCCAGGGATAAACTCATTCAGCTCTTTGAATCATGGATATTGAAGCATGGGAAAATTTATGAATCCATTAAAGAGAAGCTGCTGAGGTTTGAGGTTTTCCAGGATAACTTGAAGCACATTGAGAAGAGAAATAAGGAAATCAGCAGCTATTGGCTTGGGTTGAATGAGTTTGCTGACTTGAGCCATGAAGAGTTCAAGAGCAAGTATTTAGGACTCAAATCAGAAGTTCGAAGAAAGACTCAATCACCAGCAGAGTTTACTTACAGAGATGTGACTGACTTGCCAAAGTCTGTCGATTGGAGAAAGAAAGGAGCTGTTACCTCGGTCAAGAATCAACGTTCTTGCGGTAAGCATATCATCTCTGTAATGGTCTTCATGCCAACAATGCATAGCGATTTTTATGACAACATTGGTAAACATGAATGCAGGTAGCTGTTGGGCTTTTTCAGCGGTAGCAGCTGTTGAGGGCATAAACAAGATAGTAACAGGAAACTTGACTTCCTTGTCGGAGCAAGAACTAATTGATTGCGACACAACTTTCAACAATGGCTGCAATGGAGGTCTGATGGATTATGCATTTGAGTTCATCGTCGCCAATGGTGGACTTCACAAAGAGGAAGACTACCCGTACCTCATGGAGCAAGGAACCTGTGAAGAAAAGAAGGTAGGTAAATTAATGTTCATAAACATTTCGTGAAAGCTACGCTTGCATTTTATGTAAGCAATGGCTTATTTGACTAATCATGTCTTTGCTTTGGTTATCTTCAGGAGGAAATGGATTTCGTGACGATTAGTGGTTACCACGACGTACCACAAAATGATGAGCAAAGTTTCTTGAAAGCCCTGGCTCACCAACCGCTCAGTGTAGCCATTGAGGCTTCTGGCAGAGATTTCCAATTCTATAGTGGGGTAAGCTTGTTAGCTTTTTATAAATAAATTTATAATCATAGCATTCACGTTGCAAGATTTCTCTGTGTCTTAATCAGGTATTTAAGGGTTGTAATGCAATATTATAGTTGTATTATTTTATTAATTTTTTTAATTGTTAGTATTTATAATTAATATTTACTGTAATGAATTACAGTAATATTTTTATATTTGTAATTATAATAAATATAATAAAATTGAAAATATATTTGTGATTGTAATTTAAATATGATCTTGGTTATCGAATTGTTTGTGGGGGTTATTATAGGGTGTATTCAACGGGCCATGTGGAAGTGAACTAGATCATGGAGTAGCAGCAGTGGGTTATGGAACAGCAAAGGGGTCAGACTACATCATCGTCAAGAATTCTTGGGGGTCGAACTGGGGAGAAAAAGGGTACATAAGGATGAAGAGGAATACAGGAAAACCTGAAGGCCTGTGTGGCATCAACAAAATGGCTTCTTATCCTACCAAGAACAAGTGAAGATGTGTGTTTCGCCGTTCAAGGAAACCTTGTTTTCTTCTGTTTTTTCTTTTTTTTTTTTTCATTTATTCTTTTTTCCCGTAGTTCTTTGTATTGAAAAAAATTTGTTGGCTCTACTTTTGCCATGTTCCTTGGTTAATAAAAAAGGCTCACAAGTAACATTCCGGTTGAAAAACCTAGTATAAAATCATTAATTAAGAATGCAAACCTGTTTCCTGGCCAAATTTTATTTTAGATATAATTAATTATTTTTCAAGTAGAAAAAGGAGAAATCGAGAATACTAGCATTTATTCATATCCAACAAGATTAATGGAATGGTGAGCGACCCACATACTACGAACCCTATAACTATCTGCGTTAGTTTTGTTTAACGCTACCCCTCAGAATTTATTTAATTAATGAAGACAAAATCATGAGTGATGAGCTAGCAAAAAGCTTCTGAATTATAATTTTTCTCTAATATTTCATAGTAAGCGACATTCAGCGTCCAAGTTTACATGCAGTGCATAGATTTAAAAAATAAATAAATAAAAAAATCAAGTTCACATTTCAATTCATTATCGATTGACTTGATGTTTAAATGAAAGTTTCTAGGCCCTACCACCTGACACTCATTAACTAAATGTATAGAATGATTAACATGTTGGATTGAGAAGTGTTAGCAAAAATTAACTAATGAGATTATCCACCCAAAACCCCATTGTATTTAAAGACAATCTTGCAGCCGTCCTCCAAGAAACTGGGTAACTTCCGGTGTTTCACCAATGAAATTTGGCGATACAAGATCATTTTTAATGCAAAAGTCTTAAATCTTAATTAGCCGATGAAACATGGGGGAAAAAAAAAGAGCTGATGAAATGGCTGCAAAAGCAGTGGGGTGAGACTATTACCATTTCAATCTTCACTCAAACACAGCATAAAGATTAGTCTCTATTCCACGACCCTGTATCTGTAAAATTAAACTGGAAGCAATGAATATATCAAATACCATATAAAGAAATTAAATAAAAGCACCGACTCTGTTCAAACTTATTCGTTACTCATTTCTATAAATTCATAACATTATTCATGATTTTTTAAATTTTACTTTGTTATTTCAACTTATTAAAAATAAAATAGTTAAATGACACAATTTAGTTGTTTTTTCTGTTCTTTTTCCAACTTTTAACAAAAAAAAAAAACGAAAAAAGAAGAAGTATATATTTTTAACTTTTATCTTAAACCTACCAAGCGACCCTAAAAGAAGAGATACATTATCAGTTTTTTTTTTCAACTTCAGAATTGACAGAGCACGTAAAACGCACAATATTTCGTCTAAACATATCTCTAATCATAAACGTTTGACAACGTTTAATTTTAAATTGGTAAAATTAAAAAAATTTTGATCTTTAAATTTGCAATTTATCAATTTATCTTTAATTAAACATTTAGCCTAAAAAAAAATACTATAGATCTTTCTTCTGCTTATAAATATGGAAGAAAAAAAAATCATTTAAGTCAGTTTCTTTTGCCGATCAAACCAATGCCTTTTTCTCTTACTATGCAAATCTTTGGTCTTTGCATTATATATATGTAAGTTTAAATTTCCTAGAAGTTGCTTGGACAGTTGGCTGGCACAAAGCAACTTCACTAACTGCACACACACATACACATATATACACAATATAGATGGCTATAATTCATTGCAGGGTCACTTCGAACATATCAAAATTCGGCCTTAACATGAAAGTTAAGCACATGGTGGTGGGATTTGGGTGCCAATATATTTAGCCCTGACATTTTTACAAGTGGAAGTAACTTGTTTCTCCCCTGATGCCAGCTCCAAGTGAACATCTTCAAGGTAAATATCCTGGCATGGAATCCCTTTGCTACATTCTAGTGCTACTGCCACTGCAGACGATGAAGTTCCCTTTATTTTCTTGAAAGATATGTCACTCAGTTTCACTTGAGATGGTCCCTGCACTCAGTCATTTGGTGGCCATTATTTTGGTTAGCTTCTTCCGGATGTATCAGAAACTGTAGGTAGTGTCTTCATCTGGAGTACTTACCATTGGGGTACAAGATGTGAATGGGCAGTATGCCTGATCGATTATGATTGGATTGGTTACGTTTTTCATGTTAATGTTTTCGAATGTCATATTGGTTGCAGCACTTTTGCCTGGCGAGTTGGCCCAAGTCTTGATCCTAATGCCATTTGAGGTCCCCATCATGGTGCAATCTTTAACCACCAATCCACTAACATCACCTTCATCCTTATATCTTCCTAGACTTCCAACGCTATTGCAGGCACACAGAGAATAAGAGTTTTGTAGATCAAAGTAGAGGATAATGGTTATGGTTACAGAAGTACCTACCTGATGCCATGTCCTGGTCCGCAGCTGATGCTTGTTATGGTTACTTGCGAATTTCCTTGTCCAATAGAGATGCAGTCATCACCTGTACCTATAAGTGATCGTGAAAAGTGGACACCGGAGCTTTGCTGAATGTGGATACCATCAGTGTTCGGACTATCTGCTGGAGCGGATATCTTGATTTTGCTGCCCTTGAAGTTCTTGCATCCAACGAGAGCCATATGGAAGAACTTGCTGTTTACTGATGTTATGCTTCTTACAATCGTCCTATTCATCGCCAAAAACTTTACATTCTGCTGAAAAGAAAGTTTTTCCTCGTTAAGTTTTGATCCTTATTCTTGGCTACAACCTAATATGAATGCTCTGAATTCTTGGCCGGAAAAAAGCAAGGTTCCTTTTTAATCCTTACGCCTGGGGCCATTGGTGAACGATATAAAAAACAATGACGATTTTCAACAAGAGTTGATCAGGGCTAAAAAAATAATAATGTTTGAGTCTAAAAGGTTATGAAACATACGGTCGGAAGAAGTTTGCAGGTCAAGTCAGTGGAGCACCGATTGTAAGGCCATGCTTTGGCACCCTGCCCATCGAAAGTCCCTCCTCCAGTCAAGGTCAGCCCCTCCACCCATCGAAACTCAACCCAACCAGCTCCATCTCTATATTTTGACAAGTTTGTTGTTGCCTTCAGATAACCCTGAGAGCTTCTTGCTCATTCATGGTGGAACATTATGAGTGGAAATGAAGAAGAAAATAAGCTAGGATGTATGCTGAAATTACCTTCATATGGACTGTTATTTTAGACACATTTTTGCAGGGCCCCGCAAATTTAACAGGGCCAGCCAAATATGTCCCCTTCGGGATCACAATGTCTACCTCACCTGTAGACTGACAAGCTTTCTTCCATGCTGCTACGAAGGCCTGGCAACTTGAAAGTAACAAGTTAAACAAAATTATATAGATGAGAAAAAAAGCGTCCCATGAAACTGTCGTGATTCTATCTTATCTTCTTTGTTACTCACACAAATTCAAACTACTCTTCATTCATAAGGATGTAGATCCTACTAGGTTATAGTACATTGAAGTTTGAACGTCAAAACAGGAAATTAAACAACTAAGGTTCTGATAGACTAAACTCATTTAGTACAAGGGGAACCACAACATTATCAAGGCTGAAATGCAGTTCTATGTCTGGAAAGAAAGAGGTTTCAATCTGGGCAAACATGGGATCAGATCATCAGAAATTATAACCAAGAATTAAGTCCTGAGAAGTGATAATGATAGTCGAATTTTTAAGCCATTTTAGGAATTTTTGATGATGCAGCTGCTGCATTGAAGAAAGAGAGAGAAGGAAACAAACTTTGCTGTCATCAGCCAGTCCATCGGCTCGAGCACCAAATCTCATGACATTAAAGAAAGGAGAGCTCCTTCCCTTGTTATATTGTAGCCATTTTCCATATTGTTCAAAGCCTTCCGAAGCTATATCTGCTGCTCTCCTTCCAGCAAAAACACCATTGAAACAAACGAAGGAAAAAACCAAGAGCAATTTCATGCGAATGTCAAGGCTCATACTACTACTAATGTGTTGTCTCCTTGCTCTTGAGTTGAACCCTGCAGTTGAGTTTGAGTTTTGAGTGAGAGTATTCTCGTAGACTAATGATAACAGTGAGATCAGCAAAAGAAAATAATGGCCACTCCAGCCCAACTGGGTTGGTTTGAATTTTCAAGTGCCAATTGCAAAGGCTGGGCTTATGGAATTCTTGAGTCATCAAAACCGCCGTTAACTCCCTCCCACTACTTCTCGAGTTATCAACCGTCAATATTTTTCAACGATATCCAATATGAAAATGAAAAAAATCGCTGTGTTTGTCCTTCATGCACTGGTAGCCTGCTTCAATCAAAGTGCCATGCTTGAAAACCGCAAATTTTTCGTCAGTTTTGATCTGACTGTGGTCTGGTCGCTCTTTTTGTTTCACGATTTCGTTGTGCACCTGGTTTGACAGACAATCCCCGGTTCAAACATCTTAATCTTAATTAATGCAACTGTGGTCCGGTTTGTCATAAATCCTTGGATTCTTCTTTGTTTACTGCAACTAACGTAAAACGAAAACGCTCCGCAATTTGGGTTTACAATACTCGGATTTGAACTTGAACGTGAGAATCAGTTATAATACATGTCCAGTACTAAGAATATATATATATATATATATATATATATATATATATATATATATGAAGTTCTTCATTCATTACAAAGATTCTAAGAAAATAATATCTCATAACTATAGTTAAATTAGATACAAATATACGTAAAAAAATAAAAATAGGAGTAACCTGGATTTAGGTAAGTTACTTTGTTAAATATGCAGAGTTACGTAAGTTCAACGCGAGGTTAATCAATTTTCTCATTTTATTAGTTTCTTCCCAATCAACATAATGACAGATTGGTATTTAGGCGAAGGAGAATGCATGTGATAAATATTTCTTTCTTTTTTTAATAAAAATAAATGCTACCAAATAATAGAGCAAGAAAGCTAGTTAACGTAACTATCATATTAAAAGGAAAAAAAAAAAGCTAGTTAATGTAAAGTAAATTACTTGCAAAATTGAGCGCACATGTTGCTTATTCACGCATCACAAATTTATCAAAACCATTTCCAGAACGCCAGAAAATACTAGTATGCATTTAATACCTTCTACTAGATATTGACTGCATGTCTTTTCCATTTCTATTAATTTTTTAATTGTTTTAAATAATAGTATTATATTTAATTATGAACGTTATCTCTAATTATGAATTATCAAAAATATTATTTAACTCACTTTAAATAAAATCAATTATTATAAATTTTCAATTTTGAATATATTATATATGTATAAGGGTATTTAAAAAATTAAAAAAATATAGAAAGATAAAATGGTAATTTTATTTGCGATGTGAGACGAAGTTGAGCAAGTAATGCCAAAACCGTCCTATCTTGCCTTTCTAATAAAATTCCGACTCGATCCGACTATCTAAAAGGAAAATCATCTCATTCAAATGGATTAGTATGAAATCCCTGATGCGAATCAAATTTTATCACCCTAACCAGAATTAAGAATTGTATTTTTATTTTTTGCAAGTATAGCGTTAATTAGTGTTAAAATTCTTGAATGTATAATTTAGGCAAAAAAAAAAAAAAGAGAGAGCATAGACATATTCAGCTATTAAAGTTGCTGGAGGAATTATTAAATAATATCTTCAAGGTTCAGACCAAAAAAAACTGGAAACACTTTAATAGAGTTGTAGTAGCATATGCAATTACTTTGTAAACGCAGTTTTTCTCACTTCTTAGTTCCTACTTAGAAGGTAGAAAAGGGGAAATTAAATCAATTCCAAAATTAACTTCGTTTCATCTTCCCTTACATATATCCCTTTGTATACAATCCAATGATATACCTTTTTACAGCCCCTCATACAACTAAAAGCCGAAAAAGAAGTAACATTTATAAACCGAAGCAAACAAGCAGCATCCTTACTACCAAGAATAAAAAAAAAAAAAATACTTGCTAGACCAGGTTGGACAGATCAGGTTTCAATATCCTCTATTAGACAAATCAGGTTGGTTTCGAGTCGAGTTAATATGGGTTGGGTCATTTCAAATTTTAAAATTTTTGCATTAGGGTAATTTCGGGTATAAATCACTTCAGTTTTGGATTACTTTAGTATTAGGTTATTTCGGGTTTGAATTATTTCGGATTCAGATTAATCGAGTTTAACACTTAGGTTAATATGATTCGCGTCATTCAAGATTCAGGTCAAGTTTGGGTAAATCGAGTTTAACACTAGGGTTAATTGGTTAAAGGTCAATTAGATTTAAACTTAGGTTATTAGGTCTAGGTCCTTTCGGTTCGGGTTATTTCAGGGTTATTTTGGGTTAAGTCATTTTCAGATTCAATTGGTTGGTTTTCGGTTATTGACTTTTTTGATCAAATCAGGTTGGATTAGATCTATATGTGGATGAGTTGGTCGGGCTTTTCGAGTTCGGGTTAGAATGACAAATCTAATACTTGATATTTGATAAGTAAGATAGAAAGTTAAGTAATTCTGCTTGTAATATATATATATATATATATATATATATATATATATATTTCTAGGGATGAGCATTCGGTCGGTTTGGTCGTTTCGGTCAAAAAAAACTTCAAACCGAATTAACCGACTTGCTAGAGGAACCGACCGATATTTTTAACCATAACCGAATTAACCGAACCGACTAAATTTCGATCGGTTTGATCGGTTAGTTTGGTCAAATCGGTTTATTGGGTCTTGGGCTAATGGTTGTAAATTTGGGTTGAGAATGGGTTTAATTGGGCTATTAATATATATAAATATATAATTATTAAATATTAAATATTAAAAGTTCGGTTAATTCGGTTAATAATTTTACTAACCAATAACCGACTGAATTAACTAAAAAAACTGACATAACCATCGAACCGATTTAACCGAACCGAATTAACCAAATTCCATCGGTTAAGTCGGTTAAGTCGGTTTAAACCGACTTATGCTCACTCCTATATATTTCATGGAAGATTAAAGAAAAGCTTTGGATTTTATGAGAAAAAAAATTAAAGAAAGAGAAATATGTTTGTGGAGAAAAAGAAATGAGTAGTTGTAGTTGATAAGCAGGTGACTTTCTAATACATGAATAACTCAAAATTGTTATTTATTTGTTTGGAACAATGAGTTGAAATGTTAGTAAATTACTTCTGTAAGACATTTTTTTACCTGTTTTTAATTTTTTATTACTGATTTTTTGGTCAAATATCGAATCAATCTAATTAACTCATTGCATCAACTCAAGTCAAATGACATCTTTTCCGGTTTCAACTTTCAAGTAAGCAGCTCATCTCTCAACGGAACTTCAGAAGAGAAAAAAAGAAAAGGAAAAAACCACTAATTATTGCTCCATAGCTTCATCATAGCAATAGGCAAAGGAATTTAACAGATTTGGTTTAATAACAAGCACCAATGGTAAATACTCAACCATGCGAATTGCAGGTATCATCAAAGTGGAAATGCAGATAAGAGTGGCAACCTATTATTTTGGTTAATCACCAGCACAAATATTTTCCTTCTTAATTAAAAATAGAATCATGTACTTGACAATGACATGATAAAAAGGTTATACTGAAAGCAGATCTACATATATATAATATAATCAATGCTTCTAGGATGAATAAAAATTCGAAAATAGCAAAGACATCATTGCATTTTTTTCCTTTTTTATAAAGCCTTATTTCCTAGACTTTGCGAACCTGAGGCATCCATATTTTCGCCACTCACAGTGATTTCAAGAGCTCTATCTTGATTATCTTGATTTGATGCTGCTCCTATTAGGACACTTCTCTCTTTTTGAAGGTTTTCTTTTTCCATCTTCAGCCTAGCCCCTTGTCGAGCAATCTCTACCAGCAAGAGAAAATTAACATTTCAGAACAACAAAATAGATCTAGTCAATTTAGTAACACAGTATAAACTTATTCATTATGAATGATGTACTTTATATATTGCTATTATGCTAACAGAGTCACAATTCTCTACTAAATCCATGTCAAAAACCTATGAGGAAACAACGTAAAAGTACTAAAGACAATAAGCAATAGCAACAAGACCTGCAACAATTACTTCAGTGAGGAATTTACCATTTAGCAACAAGCCTTGGCAAGGGAGGAAATGGTTCAATGCAAACAAATTGCATGACCCATAGATTAAAAGATCTTATCTTAGGCATTTAATGCCACTGTTCGGATTTGGTAAAACAATTCCAATAAAAATTTATTAAAACTCAAAATCTGAGTAAAGCATCAGAATAAACCGAATAGCATCAATGGATTTGACTTAAAAGCACTTTGATCGATCTACAATCAACAAGAAGAATAGAGATATGACTTTTCATACCTTAACCAAAAAATGTCCATTTTTCTTAAGTTAATATAGACTCCGCTTTGGTTTTGTACACCAAGTCCGGTTGTCGCAAACCAAAGTTGTCCAAACATCTATCCTTCAATGGAGATCCACATAGGTGACTCAAAAATCCTTCATAAGGGAGAGACTTCTCTATGCCGAGATCCATGGCCAATTAGGTTTCAAAAACCTACCTCAAGTAATTATTTAGCATGCTAGAAACATGAAGAATGGATGAGAAACAATTTCTTGTTGAAGTCTGTAGGAAAATGGCGCTAATCCTTAGGTTGTCGTAAATCACCATAAGGAAGATGAATCGATGACTTAAGGTTTTTCACTTGGCTAGGGATAGCATAAACCATTGTTTAAATATCCAGGGTTGGAGTGTTTTCAGCTTTTGCTTATTTGCACTTTGGCGCCTCATTTTTTAACAATTCAAAAGCTTCCAAAAAACTTTTCCTCTTTGGGCAAATTAATCGTTGTTTCATTTTAATTTCATAAAATCACCCTTATATGTGCGACCTATTAGGCCCCAATCATAACAATTATAAATATAAATTTACCTGTTAAGAATAATTTATATTTATAGATGAAGATTGTGATCTAGCCATGTATCATGGCCACCCTATATGTAGAAAAGTCAAATTCGTTTTGAAAAGCCTTTTAGCATGAAGTATCTTAGTGTAGTTCAATTATTTCATCATATATCCTAGAATGAGCAAGAGCTTAGTGCAGTTTTTGCTCTTGGCCCTTTCCACAGTAATACGCACCTTTTATGCATTAACTCCATAATCAATATTGCCTTTTCCAAGGTTTTTGAGTTAACACGGGCTTGGAACAACTGCGATATGTCTCCTTATATCACTTGGGGTGATGAATCCTCTTTGGATTACTTATTCACTTTCAGTATGTTTTATATCATATCCAAAACCACCTTTATTTTAGGATGATCTCTAAGTATAATAATTCACATACGAAGTGACCTAGTGTCACAAGTCTTAAGACCACTTACATTGCTAATTGATAAAGATCAAAAGATAATGGAGAATGATAAAGATCACAAGATAATATCTTTTTGTAATGATAATCTTGGATAAAAATCAAATAATCTTATAAAAATCAAATTATCTTGTAATTGATAATCTTCTCTAGGAGTATAAATCATAACCCCTTATGAAACTAGTATAAATAGGGGTCATTCTATTGTATTCAGCATCAAGAAATAATAAATTCTTTTATTCAATTGAGAGTCATTTCTCTCTTATAATTTCTGAGCCATTTTTGGTATCAGAGCGGAGTTTCAAAGATGGGGAGTGTCTAAAAAACAGCCTGAAATTGAAGATTTCAAAGTAGTATGACAAGAGTCGTTATTGTCACCTTCGAAATTCATAGTTCCGGTCATTTTTTAGCCAAAAAGAGGTCTCCACCGTGTTCAGGAGGTCGAAAAACCTTGGATTGAAAAGTTCTTTCATCGGAAGGTATAGCATGTGCTCCCACGTGCCATCGCCGGAAGATGATGCGCCGGTTACGCACTCCACATGCTAGCCAGAGGTTGAAGACAACCACGTCAGCACTGAGGTGTTTAGTAAGTGGCACATCAGCCACACATAATGTGCCATGTGTCATATCTACCACATCATCGCCCAGTCAGCATAGTTGCCTAGTCATTGTCACATCATCCAACATAATCTACTGCGTGTCACTTTTGCCACATCATCATCCATGTCAACCCTTTGTCCAATCATCACCACGTCACCCAACCATCATCTGCCATATTTCCTTAACTGCCATGTCATCACCCTGTCAACATATTTTTCCTTAATTGCATTCTGATCCTTAAGCTATTCAAAATTTTAGTACAACCCCTTATCTTTTGAAAATTTCTTATCAACCCTTGAACTTTTCAAAATTATAAATTAACCCCTTAATTTCCTAAAATTACACCTAAGTCTTAAATTTCTTAAAATTTCATTTTGACCCCAACAATTGAACTTAATTCTTAATTTCATCCTTAAGCCATATCCCTTGTTTGCACTAGCCTACAATATGCCTCCAAGACGAAGATCTATGCACGAAGTTGAGATAGAAGAATTAAGATGACAAGTTCAATTACTACAAGAGATGGTGAATGTTCAACGAGCCCAGTTGGATGCATAAAGAAGGCAAATAGAAGATGATTCGGATAGTAGCGACACTTCATTGGCCAGCAATCATCGACCTCAGAGACTGACAGTTCGCAACAGCAACATCAAAGTGGACATTCTAGATTTTGAAGGAAAGCTCAAACCAGACGAGTTCATAGAGTGGCTCCAAATAGTTGAGCGAGTCTTCGAATATAAAGAGGTGCCACAGGACCAAAAAGTCAAAATTATTGCCATCAAACTTAAGAAGCATGCTTCCATATGGTGGGAAAATCTTAAGAGGAAGCATGAGCATGAAGGGAAAAGCAAGATTCGAATGTGGGAAAAGATGTGATGCAAGCTCACATGTAAGTTCATACTCGAACATTATTATCAAGATTGTTTTCTTTAACTAAATAATCTCTACCAAAAGACTTTCTCTGTAGAGGAATATACCAGGAAATTTGAAAAGCTCATGATGAAATTTGATATCCAAGAAAAGGAGGAGCAAACAATAGCCCACTACCTTAGAGGGTTGAACACTAACATCGCCTATCAGGTCCAGCTTCAACAATATTGGACTTTAGACGATGTCATTCGTCTAGCCATATATGTTGAGAAGCAGTTACCCAGAAGACTTTTTTACCAACCTCTTTCCTCTACCAAGAATCCTTCTAATATCTGTAGAACTCCAGCTCAGCAACCCAGCTCTTCAAGTAAGCCTCTACCTAAAGCTGCTAGAAATCCAACTCCAAAGCACCTAAGTGCTTTAAATGCCAAGGTTTCAGCCACATTGCTTCAGAATGCCCCAACCACAAGGTTGTCACCATTATTGAAGAAGCTTATGCAGCATTTGAAAAAAAATGAGCCCGTATTTGATGAGGAGCCAGTATTTGATGAAAAAATCACGCCCGTTGACCATGGTGAAACACTGGTGATTAGGCGAAGCTTGCACACAGCGCAAGCAAAAGAGGAATCGTGGCTATGTCATAATATTTTCCACACTCGCTGTACTACCTAAGGCAAAGTATGCGATGTAATCATTGACAATGAAAGCTGTAAGAATGTAGTATCCAACTACATGGTGGAGAAGCTGAACCTATCCACTCAAGTTCATCCACATCCATGCAAATTACAATGGTTCAATAAGAGAAATGAGGTAAAAGTTTCTAAATGATGCCTTATTCCTTTTTCAATTGGCAAGAAGTATCAAGATGAAGTATGATGTCATGTTGTTACCATGGATGCTTGTCATCTTCTACTGGGGAGACCCTGGCAATATGATCGCCATGCTCTATACGATGATCATGCGAATACTTATTCCTTTCTGAAGGATAGAGTGAAGATCAAGCTATCACTGTTGCCACCTAGTGAATATAACCAAGGCAAGAATGAGTCAAAGCCATTAGTGTCTTTAATTGCTAAGGAACAATTCAAGGTAATGAAAGTGGAAGCCCAAACCATGGGATTGGTCTAGTTGCTTGAGTCAAATGAAGGAACCACCATTCCACTAGAAATCAAACAATTGCTAGCTGAATTTTCAGATGTCATACCCGATAAAATTCCATCTAGACTACCACCCATACGTGATATCCAACATGCAATTGACCTTATCCCAGGTGCAGTAATTCCTAATAAACCTACTTACAGGATGAGTCACCAGGAACATGCCAAAGTTCAACAACAAGTTGAAGAGTTGTTAAAGAAATGAATCCAAAAGCAAAACTTAAGATACAAGGCTTAGTGTGACAGGCATAGGAGACAACAGACTTTCAAAGTGGAGGACTTGGTATGGATACACTTGCGAAAGAAACGATTTCCAAACCCTTCAAATTCCAAGTTATCACCTCGAGTCGATGGTCCATTCAAAGTTGTGCAGAAAATCAATAACAATGCGTACAAAGTTGAACTACCAGGTGCTTATGGAGTCTCTGCTGCTTTCAATGTTGCCAATCTTTCGCCATACTTTAAGGACGATGCTGAGTTTAACTCGAGGGTGAGTCCAGTCTAACCCAGGGAGAATGATAAGGATCAAAAGATAATGGAGAACGATAAAGATCACAAGATAATATCTTTTTGTAACTGATAATCTTGGATAAAAATTAAATAATCATATAAAAATCAAATTATCTTGTAATTGATAATCTCCTCTAGGAGTTATCTTCTAGGAGTACAAATCATAACCCCCTATGAAACTAGTATAAATAGGGGTCATTCTATTGTATTCAGCATCAAGAAATAACAAATTCTCTTATTCAATTGAGAGTCATTTCTCTATTATAATTTCTAAGCCACTAACACATAAGAGTATTTTTATAGACAATTGAGTGAAACGAAATGGAACTCTAATAACGAGTCATGCTCAGTGAACTTATTCTCATAACAAGCATCCATATGTCATCTCCAAGTATCTTAAAACTTCAACTTATAAAATTGTTTGCATGTATCATATGCATAGAGGCTTAACATAACAATCTTTGTACATTGTCAATACCCTGCCTTGACAACATGATGACAAGGAAAAATTATAGAAACATGACTTTGATGCGTAAGGATCTCACAATTGTAACTCTTTATAATTCCCTTATAAAGCCAACATGCTTCATGGGCTTTATCTACACAAGGTATAAATAACTATTAATGTATTAATCTTATCGATAAAAAATACATTATATTATATTAATCAAATATAATATATGTTACAGGAAATTACTAATACTTAGTATATTACAAGCTAATACGATTGGCTTACAGGTCTTACAGCCAATCACCCATATGTTTAAGCCCCATACTTTTCGAACAACAATCATGTTCTACTAAGGCAGAACCTTAGTGAAAGAATTAGCTATAATGTCCTCGATAGGTACTTGTTCTATACTAACATCACATCTTTTTATTATATCTTTAATGATGTGATATCGCCTAACATGCATTTGGATTTATGATGAGACCTTGGATCCCTAGCTTGCGTTATGGCTCCATTGTTATAACAGTAAAGAGGTACTGGATCAACAATGTTTGGAACCACACCAAGTTCAGTAATAAAATTTTTCATCCAAATTACGTTGGTCTTACACATGAAGATGTATTTGGCTTCAGTCATTGAATATACAGTTATCGTCCATTTGGGAATTTTCCAACTAACTGTAGCTTTATTAAATGTAAATACATAACTACTTTACAATTCATACTAATCCTAATTTAATTAGAAGATAGCATCAGTCTTGCCCCTAACTCAGAGCTTAGCCTTTCTATAAACCAGAAAGATATCCTTAGTCCTTTTTAAGTACTTTAGGATATTCCTTATAGTTGTCCAGTGACCCTCACTTAGATTGCTTTAGTATCTACTTGTGATACTTAAAGTATATGATATGTTTGATCTAATACATAACATGGCATACATGATAGATCAAATTACCGAGGCATATGAAATCTCATCTATCCTTGTCTTATCATTTGATGTTTTTGTTGAGAATTTGTATTCCCAGTGAAGTTCGATCTAATGTCATAATAGCATTTAAAATTTTACAAAATAACATCAATACGCAACAGAAATAATAAACACAAAAGTAGCCAGACTTCTTTGCGGATCTTTGGAAGGATGTAAACATGTAGTAAATTAAAATCAAATTTAATAAAATTAAATCACACATATGTAAAAGGGATTACCTAGCTCTTAAATATCATAATTTGGAGTTAAATCTAATCTGCGAAAACCTAAACATGGGTGACTTGGTGTCTGATTAGATCTATGAGGTTAAAAGCAACACATTTGTCTTGCCTCTAATAGTAATCCACATAGATGATAATGGGAGCCTTCTTAAATATCAGTAATTCTTCGATGCTAGCCAAAAGACATAAAGAGTCTTAAGCAAAAGATGATCATGGAAAGTTTCTTCCTTGGCACAACCTAAGAATGCTTTTAGGATTATGAGTATGCCAAAAAGGAGGGATGAATGGCACCGTGGGAAGGTTTGATGGTGGCATCAATGTGGATTTTGCCTTCCTTGGATGGTGGCTATTAAGAGAATTTTAGGAGAAATTTTTCTTTTCACTTTCCACAAAAGCTAATCACTTCACAAGTGTATTTGGTTACAATTCAAGTTAGCCGTCCTTTCTACTTACTTTAACAGAATCTTTTAAAAAAATTTTTTAGGAGTCATGTAATCAAAATTAAACTCTCTTATGTAGGTAAAACTCTTTTCACCTGAAGTAAGTTAATTTTGATTCCAATTCATGTTTTTCACTATCGTGGCCAAACCTAGCACTTAAAAAAAGCACTATACGTTTCACCCAAGGCATAATGTGTCTAAACACTGGTGCACCATAGATCATTTAGCAAGGTTAGGATTCTATTAGAGGTTTAATTTAAATTAATCTCTTTAATTTATTTTATAAATTAACTAATTAATCTCATATAATTATCATATAGTTAAATACAAGATAAATAAGTAGAAACCTTTAAGCTAAATTAATCCTTTTATGAATTTTTATATAAATAAAATTAATAAATAAAATTAAAATAATTTTAATTTAATAGTAATGTTATTAATAATAATTATCTAAATAATTAATATTTTGATAAGATTATCCAAGTATTTCGACTAAGATGTATCCACCTTATAATGTTTTAATTCAAACATTATCCATCTAGATACAATACGTTTCAATTTAGACATTATCTGAATAAGATAATCTTATCCACTACGTCTTAAAAAACAAAATTTTAGATTTCACTAAATCTAAATTTTTGCCTTAAATCAACTCTTAATTGAACTTTTCAAATTAATCCTCGACTTACTCATCTTTTATTTAATTAAGTCAAACTTGATCAAAGATCAATTTTAATCCAACAATATCATTCTATTATGTGTGATCCATTAGGTTCTCAATATATTGGCAATGAACATAATTAATCTCATTAATCATATTCATAGATCAAGAGTCAAATCTAGCAACCCATCGTGACCATCCAAATGTTGGAAAGTAGATGTGACTTCATTGAACCTTTTAAAAACCAGCCAATCAATGTAATACGGTCTATTCACCATTTATCCCAGAATAAGCATGAGCATGTATAGTGTCTACTTATGCTTCAATCCATGTTAGATTTTACAACTCAAGGTTAACGATCATTAATCTACAAGGAACATTTCTTCATAATTCATTCTGCGCTGGCCAAAGACTTTAATTTGATTAACTGTAGTTAAGATCATTCGAGATATGTCTCTAATGTCACTCGAAGTGGTGAATCCTTTTTGGATCACTCATCCATCTTCAGTATGTTTCATACCATACCCAAAGCCACCCTTATTTAGTATCCATCTATTATGAACCCATTTGCAATGATCTCTAAGTATGATACTCCATATGCAAGATAACCTAGTATCATAAGTTTGAAGACTAGTTACACAAATGGCACATGGGAGCATATTTCGTAGACACTTGAGTGACTAATACTAAATGGATTTCTCATATGGGCCATGTCCAATGAACTTGTTTCCACTAAATAAGCATCCACATGCTATCCCAAAGTATCCTACATACTTTAATTTCTATATCAAAGAGTTGCATGCATTCAATGCATAGAGGCTTAGCACATGCTAGCCTTTATCATTGTCAATGCTCAATCTTAACAACATGATGACTAGGAACACTTTTAGGAACATGAATTTTATGCAAAGGATTTGATCATCCTCTTAATTCCCAGAATAAATGCTGCTTCTCCCAGATCCTTCATCGAGGATTGTCTGAACAGCTAGACCTTAATAGTCTACAGTATAGGCACATCATTTCTTATAAGCAATATGTTGTCAACATATAACATTAAGAAAATAATTACCTACTCGTTTATCTTCTTATAAATGGATGGATCATTAGAATTATTTTTGCAACCAAATTCTTTAATTGCTTTATCAAATTTGATGTTTCAACTCTGTGAAGCTTTCTTAGTCCATAAATGGATCTCTTTAGCTTACATACCTAATTTGGATTTGACTTGGATATAAGACCTTTGGGCTATGTCATATACATCTCATCTTACAGATTCCCATTAAAGAATGCTACTTTTACATCCATTTACTATATCTGATAATTGTAGTATGCGACTATAGCAAGCAATATTCGAACGAATTTTACTATGGTAACTGGTGAAAAGGTATATTCATAATTAATGCCTTTAACTGGATTATAATGTTTTGCTACTAGTGTGGCCTGATACGTTTGCACATTGCCATCTACGTTAGTCTTTCTCTTAAAAATCCATTTGCACCCAATGGGCTTTATCCCTTCGGATAGGTCAACTAAAATCCATACTAGGTTAAAATCTATGGTGTCCATCTCGGGCTTTATGGCATTAAGCCATATTTAAAATCATAAACATTGCTTTTTGTAAGTAGTAGGTTCAATTATTCGGTAAGTCTTCTCTGTCCATGAGAAATTCATGTCTCTCAGAAGTTTGCTTGTTTCTACTAAATCATCAAAGTTCTTATGCCTTTTGAGTTTTGGTTGAACATCTGATGTTTTACCCTGATTTTGGTTTCATAGGAATGTTTATTTTATGGTTCTTAGACTTCTTCAACATCAATCTTACTCCCATTGACCTTTTTTAGAAGAAACTCTTTCTTTAAGAAAATATCATATTTAGAAATAATTACCTTTTGTTCAGTCAGGTTGTAAAAATAATATGTATAAGTTTCCTTAGGATATCCCATATATTTACATTTATTTGACCTAGCTTTAGGCTTGCCAGACACTGTTCACTTCACATAAGTAGGCCAACACCAAATCTTAAGATGAGACAAATATAGTCTTTTACCATGCCATATCTCATATGGCATCTTATCCATAAATTTGGTTAGAACCCTATTCAGAAGGTATACAATAGTTTCTAAAGCATATCCCTAAAAGGATATCAAAAGGTTTACTGTAGATATCATGAAACAAACTATGTTCAACAAGGTTTGATTTTTCTTTTCACACTTTAATGTGTTATGGAGCTTCGGGTGGAGTCCACTGTGACAGATTGCCATTTTCTGTCAAATGACAAAGAATTCTTGACTTAAGTATTCTCCTCCTTGATTAGATCTAAAAGTCAAAATTTTTTTTCCAGTTTAATTCTATACATTAGCCCATAACTCTTAGATCTTTTTGAAAGTTTCAGACTTGTACTTCATTAAGTACACATACGCATACCCAGAATAATCATTAGTAAAGGTAATGAAGTATGAATACCTATTTCCACTCATTATGTTCATTGGTCTACATACATTTGTATGTGCCAGGCCCAATAAGATACTAGCCATTTCAACTTTCTTAGTGAAAGGAATTTTGGTCATCTTGCCAAGGTGACAACATTTACGTGTTCTCATTAACATGTCCAAGCCTACAGTGCTAGATATAGGTTTTTGTTGGATTATTCTTCTTTGCTTTCTTCACATTTATGTTGACTAAAGGCATGTCTAGATCAAGTACAAATAGCCTATTTTGTAACATTGCTAATCCATAGACCATTTCATTTAAAATGATCAAGCAACTGTTACTCTTCATTTTAAACTTGAAATCAACCCTTTTAGTGAGGCATGAAAATGAAATGATGTTTCCAGTCAATGTAGGAACCTAAATATATTCTTTTAGTTCAAAGGTCATGCATGAAAGTGATGATAAGGTATAGGTTCCAATGGCAATGTCCACAACTTTTGCTCCATTGCCCATTCTTAGAATTACCTCATGAAAGCCCAACTAGCTATTGTTCTTTAACAAACTTATGTCATTACATAAGTATGATGCACACCCTAAATCAATGATCATGGCATGCAAATCAATAGTATGATAATTCAACTCAATCATGTGATAGTCAACTACATCCTTTTGTTGAGAATATTTCTTAATTTTACATACTAGGCCAAACATTTTAGACATATGGCATCAATTATGCCTCGTAACAAAGTTATCATAATTACCGTTATCAACAACCAGTATGAAATAAGTATTAATTAGTTTTTATGTTTTCCATTAATAAGGTATTGGCATTAAATCCTTTTTGTAATAATAGCCCTCACTATTATACAATAATCTTTTAAGGTATTTCTAGTGGGTTGGGATCCTTTTCAACATGTTGTAACCTTGAGACAACTAAACAAGTCACAAAAAGCCCAATTAGGTGGCAACGTAGCTTGCTTGCATCTTTATGCAACTCCCAGGTCAATTAGGTGGCAACTCTTTGCCCAAATGTATCATACACATTTTGCCTAACCATTGTTATGCGGTCAAGTTGTACACATCCTAAAAACATAACATTAGTTAGTAAAACCCATCATTCATAACTTTAGCAATTTAGACGGCTGAGACCTTGTGTTAGCTCAACAAATCTCAAGGGTTAAAATTTAGGTATCTTGTTATGTATATGGAAGGTGCCTTCACCAAGCGTAGCATGTGACTCAATATTGACCAAGAGATTTCATTTGTTCTTTGTATTTATGGTCTCATCTTTACCTAGCATGCATAGCATTTTAAAATTATCATATAAAATAAATGTACTATCATGCTTTCTACTCAGATGATTGTGGACTTTACTAATGTAATCTCCTTAAACCAAGAAGGAGATTACTTGGTTAATTCCTAGGTGATTACATATAGGATCTTCATAAATCTTCTTATAATCTCCCGAGCTTCACGGTGCCTTTGCATCTCTATGTTCAAGTTGCAAAATATTTCCTAACTAATCATAGTTTTACACTTCTCTATAGTCTAATTACAATTATAATATAAGAAACCCCAAGTTACATTTGAGGGAAATTAGATGGGAAAAAATTTTACAGCTCTAAAAAAATAAAGATAACGTAGGGTACATAGACGCTATTTAATAAAATATTAAATAACCATAAATAACTAACCATACACAAGTCTAAGTCCATAATCATCCCATACATCTGCAATAATTATGAACATATTTAAATAAATGTCTTACTCGCAAATTATCCTTTTGGTGTATTTTTTTAATTTTATCTTAATTTAATTAAAAAATATTTTTTTTACAAGGTTAATCTTTATCCTAATTTTATTAGGACAAAACCTAATCTAATAAGGATTAACCAATTAAATTAAGACATTATCCAATGTTGTCTTGAACATTTTAAGACATTATCTAGATTGGATAAATTTGGTTGTGGTGATAAAATAGTAGTTTTAATTGAAGAAATATTCTAGTGAGATAATTCCTCCTTTTTGCGCCACTATAGCTAACTTTTAGCTAAATTAATTTTTTAATTATTTTAATTTTATCTTTTCTTGGCTGATCATACCAAGCCTCAAAGATAATCCTAATAAGAATTAAATTATTAAAACCTATGAAGTTGGCACAAAACAAGACTCCTAGTCTTTTTCAGGTTGCAGTATTTATAGTAGTTTCTTTGAGTATCATAATACCGCCTAACCACCAATGTTTCAATCCCACTAAACCTCTAATTGCATGTTGGAAATTTGCAACATCCAATGCTACTATTAACATTGCAAAGAAGGTTGCAAGAGGTTGGTCTGATTACATCATTATACTATCTGCACATTAAGCGCCCCAAATGGCTTGAATTTGAGGTCTTTTCGAACCAAACTTGTTCTCAAAGTTTTTTGGCAAGCAAAATGACCATTTCATGAACTTTTCAAGGTTGAAAATTCAAGAAAAGTCATAGCCAACCAGCATCAAAATTTTGGATTTTTCAGATCACTATAGATACCAAACTGCAAGGATTTTTGCACAAATAGCATTAAACATCACCAATTAGTTTTAATTGACATATAATAATTTTTAAAAATTATATATGATTAAAAATATCTAATTAATATGCTGTTTTTGTGTGAAATTTTTTGAAAAAATTCACACCAAATTGTAAACCATAAAGAAAGTAGAACAAAACAATTATCCTTATTGTCGATGACAATAAGACCGTGATCGATCACGGCCAATAAGGCTCAAACACCACTTGAAGGATATTTTCCTAGGCATCTAATGCTGAATGTTTGGATTTGGTGAAATGATTTAAGTAAAAATTTATTAAAACCTAAAATCATAATAAAGTAGCAGAATGAACTAAACAACATCAATGGATCTAACCTAAAAACACTTTGATCGATCTACAATCAATAAGAAGAATAGAGATTTGATTTTTCATACCTCATTCAAAAAGTTCATTTTTCTCAAATTAATACATACTCTGTTGTGATATTTTACACCAAGCCTGGTTGTCGCAGACCAAAGCTATCCAAATGTCTAGCCTTCAATAGTAATCCAAATAGGTGACTTGGAAACTTTCATAAGGGATAGACTTCTTTCTATCAGGATTCATACTAGCAGATTAGGTTTTGAAAACCTTTCATAAACAATTATTCAACACAGCAGATTAGGTTTTGAAAACCTTTTATAAACAATTATTCAACACACTAAAATCATGAATAATAGAAAAAATAATTTCTTTCTGAAGTCTATAAGAAAATGGCATAAATCCTTAGGTTGCCACAAATCACCTTAGGGAAGCTAAATTGACACCTTAGGGTTTTTTAGTTAGCTAGGGGTGGCATAAACTAGGGTTTAATTACCTAACATTGGAGTGGTTTCAGCTTTTTTTTATTTGCACTTAGGCACTACATTTTTGAACAATTTTAAAACTTCTAATTAACTTATACTCTTTTGGCAATTTAATCCCTGTCGCATTTTAATTTCGTAGAATCACCGTTATTTGTGTTGACACATTAGGCCTCCATCATAACAATGATAATATAAATTTACTCGATTAAGAATATTTTTTATTTTCATACCTAGATTGACATCTAGCAATGCATCATGGCCACTTGATGTGCAGGAAGAGTGGTTTTAACAAGCCCTTTAGGTACAGTATCTTAGTGTAATTCAATCTTTTTATCATATAACTCAGAATAGGCAAATCCTTGGTGTAATGTCTATTCTTGATCTCTTCCATATTAAGATGCAAACCTTATGTGTTAACTCCATAATCAATATCGCCTTGGCCAAGGTCTTTGAGTTAACATGGGCTAGGAACAACTAGGATATGTCCCCTTATATCAGTTGGAGCAATGAATCCTCTCTAGACTACTCATTCACCTTCAGTATGTTTCATATTATTCCTAAAACCACCATTATTTTGGTATCTATCCATTGTAAACCCACTAATGATGATCTTTAAGTGTGATGATAATTCACATAAAAGGTGCTTGGTCTAAAGACATTTACACTACTGATACATAAGAGTAAATGGAACACTCATAGCGGGTCATGTTGAGTGAACTTGTTCTCATAACAAGCACCCATATGTTATCCTTAACTATCTTTATACTTTAACTTATAAGATTGGTTGCATGCATTATATGTATGAAGGCTTAACATATACTAGTCTTTGTGCATTGTTAATTCCCTATCTTGACAATACGATGACTAGGAACATTTTTAGAAATAGGACTTTGATGCATAAGGATCTCACAATTGTAACTCTTTACAATTCACTTGCAAAGCCAATGTGCTTTACGGGCTTTATCTATAGAAGATATAAATAAATATTAATATATTAATCTTATGGGTAAAGAAATACATCATATTATATATTAATCAAATATAACATATGTTACATGAAATTACTAGTAACTAGTTTATTACAAGCTGACATAATTAGCTTACAGGGCTTACACTAACATAGATCAGGATAGTAAAAGCTTATATATATTTTGATGACAAATTATCATTATTACTCAGTGAGAGTTGATACTAATAGGCAAATAAGTTTATTTCTATACCCCATTGCTTGTAAGGTATGGACATAAGGATTCAAATTGTGGTCCCAAACATGTTTTTGATCCTATCATGTTTAATATAAAAAAATGCTACTACAGTATATTGCATTAAATATCATAAAAAATGCAATTAAGAGTTGAAACCATAAAATAATGGTCTATACTTGAAAAATAACTTCATCATCCAGAGAAAACAAAAAATTACAAAAATTAAGCAAGAAATATGAACAGGCTAACCACTCATTATGAATTTTTTTAGTTATTCACTTATTAAGAATTAATGAACAATAATAATAAAGATTTTGGTGTTTCTCTATATTTTAAAAATTACTCCCAAAACCGAAGCATTTAAACATCACAGATAAGAAATAAAAGCAGACATCATTGTAGACACCTGGTTTCGTTTGGTCCCTTTCTTTTAATAATCTTGAATATCCGAGATTGAAAACTTAACGACAACTCTCATTGGGAATGATCTTTTTTAAGATGAATCATACATTCTCAAAACCTTTTTATTCATAGTTAAATGGCCACAAGTTCACGTGATAAAAAAAGAATCATACTTTGATCTTTAATTTCAGATATATAAGACGAATATTTAAGAGAAAAATTATTTTTATGTTTTCTTGTCAAAGTTTTGAAAATTTATTTCTGTGAACTATATCGCGATCGAATTCCCATTTTTAAGAATTTTTAGTGAATTTTTCATTAAACTTGGGAAGTTAACTGTCGTACAATTGTACTGATACCTGATAGTATTTATGCCAATATGTACTCCGAAAAATTAGAAATATTCAAGCACAAATTCATATTGGCATTTTATACCACAGGGAGTCACGTTGTCCATTTTTCTTACTAATTTTGAATTTTTTATAGTATTGCGAGTATTATACTTGTAAAATTTTTTGTAAAAAATTATTTCGGATTCTGGATTCTCATATTTACCATTTTGTAAATTAAGATCTAGATGATATATTTTATTTAATTCATTTTATATAAGTTTTAATGTATTCTTTAAAATTTTTTCGATTTTAACATACTAGTTTTTCTTTATTTGTAAAATTTTATGGTGGAATTTTCTCAAGTTTTTTACTTTAAAATTCTTTAAAAATTTGCATTTAATTACCTTTAAATCATTTTTTAATTTTATTTTATTTTATAAGTTTTACATTTTGTTCTCGTTTCCAAAATACGAAGTTGTCTATTCTGTAAATTTTTTTTTTGGTAAGATTTTTCTTAGTTTATAATTTTAAAATTCTTTAAATATTATTATTTAACTCATACTAAATCAGTTTAGGAAAATTCTTTTTATTTTATCAGTTTTGCATTTTTCTTTTGAAATTTTTTTGTTTCCAAAATATGAAGTTTTCTACTTTGTAATTTTTTGGAAAGATTTTTCTTCATTTATAATTTTTAAAATTCTTTATATTTTATTATTTAATCTGTATTAAATCAGTTTTAAAAAATTTAATTTATTTTATGAGTTTTAAAATTTTTCTATTATCGAGATATGGGCTTTATACCCTGCAACTTTTTTCTGTGAGATTTTTTGAGTTTTTAATTTTTAAATTTTTTTAAATATTATTATTTAATCCATATTAAATTAGTTTTAAAAAATTAAATTTATTTTATGAGTTTTAAAATTTTTTTGTTATCGACATATGAAGTTTTCTACTTGTAAATTTTTTCAGTAGGATTTTTTTAAGTTTATAATTTTTAAAATTCTTTAAATATTATTATTTAAATCATATTAAATTATTTTTGAAAAATTAAATTTATTTTATAAGTTTTGTATTTTTTACATATAACAATTTTTCCCGACAAGAGCTTTTCTAGTAAATTTTTATGAGTTTGGTGTTTTAAATTTTTTTGCTATAAATAAAAAATTATTTTTATTATTAGGATACATTAAATTAATCACATGAAATTTTATTTCAAATACATAATTTTTAAATTTTACAATTTAGTCTTTTTAATTAATTTTTATGGTATAATTTAATAGATATTGCAAACATCTCATAAAATCTCTAGAAATGGATGATGTCATGGATGACACAAAGCCACAAAATGACAAAGACAATAAATTTATATCAAATCACTTTTAATCTAAAATCAAATCAATTAAGAAAACTAATTATTACTTAAATAAAAAATAAAAAAATGGAAGAAAGAAAGAAATAGATAAATGGCCAACAACCAAGAAGGTTTAAATACCTTCTTGCCATCCCTCCCATCTTGAAAAACCATGGGAAAAAATTTCTTAAATTGCTAAGTAGACCTGCTCAAGGGCCAGGCTACCTGTCCGAGCCTGAAAGTCCGCCCGAAATTTGAGAGGGTTTGGACAAACATAATAGGCCCGAAAAATAGGCCTGGACAAAAAAAATAGACCCGATTAAAAAATGGGCCGGGCCTTGGGTTTCACTTTCAAAGCCCGAGCCCGGCCCAACCCGGCCTGATTTATTATTATATTATATTATATTTATTTTATATTTTATGTATTATGTAATTTTTATCATATAAACAATACATAT
>JBBYHM010101028.1:9681-22760 GCA_038381775.1 Adansonia rubrostipa | reverse complement strand
AATTATGCATTTTAACAAATATAAACATATTTAAATAAATATAAAATCTAGATATCAAATAAAATAAAATTTAAATAAATATATATAATATTAATAATATAGGTAAATTTAATTCAATATAGTACTTAGCTGCATTTATTGTTGTTTCCCAATAGGGTTAAGCCTGGTTGGTGTGTTGGAGAAGGGTCAAATCCCTATTCACTAAGGAGTTTCACTGGGAAAAGCAATCAAGGCTGTTAGGACCCATTCACAAAGTAAACGAAAAGTCTAAAACTGTAAAATGGGTGTTTTCTTTTTTTGCTTTGTAAAAACTGTAGTAATGGAGTTTGAGAAGGTCCAAGAAAAATGAATGCGCAGATGGTCCTTGGATGAATTAATTAATTTTCTTGTCTGTTTTTTTTCTTTTATATTTAATTAATTTTGCTTGTCCATGCATAAGACTTTGCAGAATAATAATAATAATGCAACAAATTTGGATTTTTCCTCAGAAATATGATCTGATTTTGGGGTTTGTCTTTAAAAAAAGTTATCACCGTGTCATAGTTTAGCAAGGAATTCCCGAGACTTATGATGAGTTATTTTTCAACTTTGCATAGGTATCTATGAGCCTATCAACATCTTGGCAATCCATTTTTCTAATTTTATACTCTCTCTCACTTCGCTGATTGTATAGGAGTCACTTAAAACAACCAAAACAAAGCTCTTTCAGTTACCCCCTCCAATGGCTATAGACTCTAATTGTCCTTTTCTTCTGTCGCTCAGCTTCACATTCTTCATATTTACTTCAGCTTCAACTGAAGCTGATGCCCTTCTTAATTTCAAGTCTTCCATTGATGACCCAAAGCAGTCTCTTTCCAGTTGGTCCAATGCTTCAGGTGTTCACCATTGTAACTGGACTGGTATTACTTGCATTCCCACTCCTTCTCTCTTTGTATATTCCATTAACCTTCAACGCTTGAATCTTTCTGGTGACATTCCATCTTCCATATGTGAACTACCTTATTTGTCTCATCTTAACCTCGCTGATAACCTTTTTAATCAGCCTATACCACTACACCTCTCTCAGTGTGTTTCTTTGGAGACTTTGAATCTTAGTAACAATCTCATTTGGGGACCTATCCCCAATCAGATTTCTCAGTTTGATGCCTTGAAAGTTCTTGACTTGAGCAAGAATCGTGTTGAAGGGAAGATTCCTGAGGCTATTGGGTCCTTGGTGCATCTTCAAGTGCTCAACTTGGGAAGCAACTTGCTTTCAGGCAGTGTTCCTTTTGTTTTTGGCAATTTTAGTGAGCTTGTTGTGCTTGATTTGTCTCAAAATGCCTACTTGGTGAGTGAGATTCCTACTGAAATTGGGAAGCTTGAGAAGATTGAGCAGCTTTTTTTACAAAGATCTGGTTTTCATGGTGAAATTCCTGGAACCTTTGTGGGTTTACAAAATTTGATCACTTTGGACCTTTCTCAGAACAATCTGACTGGTAAGCTTCCACAAACGCTAGGCTCTTCTCTAAAGAATATGGTGTCTTTTGATATCTCGGAGAACAAGCTCCTTGGGTCATTTCCAAGTGGTATTTGTGGTGGAAAAGGCCTTAAATCCCTGAGTCTCCATACAAATTTCTTCAATGGTTCAATACCTAACTCCATTGTTAAGTGCTTCAATCTTGAGATTTTTCAAGTTCAAAACAATGGGTTTTCTGGTGATTTCCCTAATGGATTATGGTCTTTACCAAAACTCATGCTCGTCAGAGCGGAAAGCAATAAGTTCTCCGGGGGATTACCAGATTCAATATCAATGGCTACTCAGTTGGAGCAAGTTCAGATAGATAACAACAGCTTAACAGGTGAAATCCCGCAGGGTCTTGGCGTGGTGAAGAGCTTATACAGATTTTCTGCTTCTCTTAATGGCTTCTATGGTGAAATTCCTCCAAACTTTTGTGATTCACCTGTTATGAGTATAATAAATCTTTCCCATAATAAGTTGTCTGGTCAGATTCCAGAGTTGAAGAAATGTAGGAAACTAGTTTCATTTTCTTTAGCAGATAACAGTCTTACTGGAGAAATCCCACCTTCCCTTGCTGAATTACCGGTGTTAACTTACCTTGATCTATCTCATAATCGTCTCAGCGGTTCAATCCCACAGGGGCTCCAAAACCTGAAGCTAGCTCTGTTCAATGTATCTTTCAACCAACTCTCTGGTACGGTCCCATCATCTCTGATATCGGGTCTCCCGGCTTCATTTTTGGAAGGAAATCCTGGACTCTGTGGACCTGGATTGCCAAATTCGTGCTCTGATGAACAGCCTAAACATCACTCTTCTGGGCTGACAACTTTGACATATGCCCTGCTATCTGTAGCATTTGCCGTTGGAACTGTGATTGTTGCTGCTGGTGTTTTCTTGTTCCAACGATATTCCAAGAGGAAGTCTCGACTGGGTGCTTGGCAGTCGATGTTCTTCTACCCTGTTAGACTCAATGAGCATGATTTGATGATGGGAATGGATGAGAAAAGTGCTCTAGGAAGTGGTGGCCCTTTTGGCAGGGTATATACCATAAGTCTACCAAGTGGCGAGCTACTTGCCATAAAGAAACTGGCTAATTTTGGGAGCCAATCGTCCAAAGCTATGAAGGCAGAAGTCAAGACATTAGCCAAGACCAGGCATAAAAACATTGTCAAAGTTCTGGGGTTTTGCCATTCAGATGAATCAATCTTTCTTATTTATGAGTTCTTGCAGAAGGGGAGATTTGATTTGCAGACCAGATTTTCATTTGCCGTGGAGCGTTAGATTGAGGATTGCGATTGGGGTTGCGCGAGGATTGGCATATCTTCACATGGAATACTTTCCGCATTTGTTTCACAGAAATCTCAAGTCAAGAAACATTCTTCTTGATGCAGATTATGAACCAAAGCTTACGGATTTTGCACTTGATAGGATAGTTGGAGAAGCTCCATTTCAGTCAACTATGGCTTCGGAATTCGCACATTCCTGCTATAATGCACCAGGTTAGTGATCCCACAGAAACTCTATATTGGAGTAATGTTGATGTATATATTTATTGTATAATTACAAACCTTATATACTTATATTGTATAAATACGAAACTAATATTATAAATCTTGATGCATTAAATTTCTCACTATGTGAGTTGATTGATTGCAGAATGCGGATACAGTAAGAAAGCAACTGAACAGACGGATGTCTATTGCTTTGGTGTGGTGCTGTTAGAGCTCATAACCGGCCGACAAGCTGAGGATATTGAATCCTCGGACTTTCTTGATATCGTGAAGTTGGTTCGTAGAAAAGTTAATATTACCAATGGGGCATTACAAGTTCTTGACCCTAAGATATCAAATTCTTTCCAAAAAGAAATGCTAGGAGCTCTCGAAATCGCCCTGCATTGCACTGCAATTATGCCAGAAAAACGGCCTTCAATGGCCGAAGTGGTGAAAACACTTCAGTCTCTTAACACAAGGACTTGTCTTCCAAATTTGGAGCTCTCTACATCTGAGGAGCAATCACTCCCCGTTTGAGGATAAATTAAAGACCCCATTTTCGTTCTGTATTGTATGTAATCGTCTCTTGATTGATGTTCCCATTTTCCCCACTTGAATTTGTTTTGGAAGTTCATTAATAGTAATGCGAGGCTTTTACAAGGTATTACTAATCACAAGTGCAGACAGGATTGCAAGTATTACTATCATGTTTACCTTTTAAGATGCTTGAAGCTTTTGCTGTTAAGCAGATAATATTCTAAAATTTACATGTTTGTAAACTGGTTGTTTTAGGTTCTAAATCAAAGAATTGGTCACCTAAAATGTGTAATTGATAGGAAACTGTTCCAACTTCTTCAAAAAGTGTTTCTTCAGAACATCTGCCCTTTGGATCTTCATCATCCAGCCGAGTTATTCAAACCCGGCCGACCATGAATACCTTTGGTCAAAAGAGTTGGAAAATCCAACGGAGGACAAAGTAAAAACCAACGAGTGTTATACCAGGTAAGGTGACGCGGCCAAATTGGCGTTCCCCCCATTTGAATTTGTCGTCGGCAATTGGCATTGACTTCGTTTTCAGTACAAATAAAAAAGCACGAGGTAGAGCCGGAAACTCCAAAGATATGAAAAGATCAAACCATGTTTATCTAGACAAATTAAGAAGTCAAAAGGGGCGTTGATGGTTTGATACTATTTGCATAATGAATCATATGCCAAAATTATATTAAAAAAAAATCTTAGCCATTCAGGACCTGTAGTTGCAGTAGTAGTTATAGTTGTCATTTCTGAGCCTTTCACTAGCTTGGAAGAGTCAACCTGTTTGACTTTCTGAGGGTTTGAATATCCCATTTCTCTCTAATCGCACGTATATATAATATCTAACCCATCTCAATTTGTCATCCTCCAAATGATTTTCAAAGTTCAAACAAATGCCCAGCTAAATCTTCAACAGTTCCAATTAATATACTTAAGCTTTTTCTCCTGTCTAGGTTGCTCTTGAATCTTGGGTTTTCAAGGTTCTTGGTGGGATTTTAAAAATGGATGAAATTGATGTTCCTCCATTTTTTATCTGCCCCATTTCTCTTGAGATTATGAAGGATCCTGTCACGGTTTCAACCGGTATAACGTACGATAGGGAGAGCATTGAGAAATGGTTGTTTTCAGGGAAGAACACGGCTACATGTCCAGTTACAAAGCAAGTTATTTTAGACTATGAACTTACCCCAAATCATACCCTGAGAAGATTGATTCAATCTTGGTGCATGTTAAATGCTTCCCGTGGGATCGAAAGAATCCCTACCCCAAAGCCACAGATCAGCAAAGCTCAGATTACCAAGCTCCTTAATGATGCCAAGTTGTCGTCATCACCACAGCAACTGATAAAGTGTCTCAGGAGACTACAGTCCATAGCTTCTGAGAATGCCGCAAACAAAAGGTGCATGGAATCTGCAGGCGCCGTTGAGTTCTTGGCTTCGATTGTGAGTAATTACGACGCTACACCAACTCAAGAATCGTTACATAATAAGGAGTTTGAGTCGATGAGACCAACTGATGAGGCTTTAAGCGTTCTTTACGATCTCCAACTCTCTGAAGCTGCTGTCAAGAATCTTACGGGCAAAAATGGTGGTTTCATAGTGACCTTAACGAGAGTAATGAAGCTCGGAAGCTACGAGTCTCGGGCTTATGCAGTACTGTTGTTGAAATCAATACTGGATATCGCTGATCCGATGCACCTAATCAGCTTGAAACCAGAATTAATCTTCCAACTAATCCAAGTTTTGCGTGATCAAATTTCGAACCAGGCCTCAAAAGCTGCACTAAAACTGCTGGTCAGCATTTGTCCTTGGGGAAGACACAAGATCAAGGCTGCCGAAGCTGGCGCGGTGCCCCTCTTGATCGACTTGCTGCTTGATTCAACCGAGAGAAAGGCTTGCGAGTTGATACTAGCACTGCTCGATGTACTATGTCGATGTGCCGAAGGTCGGTCCGAGCTGCTAAGCCATGGTGCCGGCCTAGCCATTGTTTCAAAGAAGATACTTAGGGTTTCTCAGGTTGCAAGTGAAAAGGCAGTGAGGATATTGCTGTCCATTTCCAAGTTCTCTGCAACTAGTAGTGTGCTTCAAGAGATGCTGCAACTAGGGGTGGTGGCTAAATTGTGCTTGGTGCTTCAACTAGATTGTGGATCCAAGACTAAAGGGAGGGCTCAAGAGGTTCTCAAATTGCATGCTAGAGCATGGAAGAATTCGCCTTGCATCCCAAGCAATCTGATCTCTTTTTATCCAGCTTGATCAGAAGGGCAAAACTACATAGATTCAAAGAGTTCCAATTTTTTTGTTTCTTTGCCAATGACCATTTTTTATACATAATTGTTCATTGATGAAATTAAATAGAATAATTCGAAGTTTAATTTAATTAATTTATTCGATTATTTTCAATAAATTTAAAATTTAAATTCTAACATTCACGATCCTTCGTGAATGTTTATACATGGAAGTTGTTGAAAAATACTAATACTTTGAGATTATAGGGGTTAACTCTTTCTAACATAAGTAAATTAAGTTCAGAAAATTGTAATTTTGTTAAAGATTGCTTGAGAAATGCTTGAATAATGGATAAATGACTTATAAGCTGCCTCTAAGCCACATATAAATTAAATTTCTTTTATATATCTCTACAACACATCGACCTATTTATAAACTATACTATACGCTTAATTTAATTTGCATCCAATGTGAAATAAATTTTTATAATTTAGTTTAATTCAAATTATTATTTAATCAATAAAAAAATTTTATTTAAATTTAATTATAAAAGTATATATTAATATAAATGAATACTCTCATTTGGTGAATATATACTTTAAAATTAACATTTTGGGTCGGAAAATATTTAAAAGAAATTTGATAATAACCACATATAGATCTAATTAGTTAGTAGAAAAGATTGGATTGAATCTTTCAACTTCAACAATAAGCTAAGTTCACACGAAAAAATAAATAAAAAAAAGGCTATGAAAGTAAAGAAATTAAGCATTTTCGAGAGACAAAATGCATGGCAATTGCAAGTGGGTCGGTGGGTGCACACCAGATTGGCTGCGTTGAAATGAGCCACCAGCACGTGGGTCGGTGGCGGCTTGGGTGAAGGTCGGGCGTGCAAAGGTAAACAAATATTAACCGTTTTGATTTATTAAAGTTTATAATTTCGTTCATAAAAATGTTGTAAATATTTATATATTTAATTGAATAACATAATCGATGTATGACTCTTTTCTTGAACCGTAACACGGAGTCTATTCTGCATGAACCAACTGTAGTCGTTTAATTGCATGCATACAATATCAGGGTTTGAACAGCCTAAAAGAGCCAGCAATATTTTATATTTTCTACTCTTACTTTTACTAATTCTACTACTACTCTTCCTCGACCTACCTTCGATTAATTTATATAATTATTTTAAAAAATAATAATAATTTTAAATTTTAAATTTTAATATTTAAACATATTTTAAAAAAATAAATAAAATATGAGAAAATTTTATTTAGCAATACAACATTTTTGCATTTGATTTCTTTCTTGTATAAAATATAGTACGTGCTCAATTTCTAGATGCATGCATTTAGAATTTTCTTTCATTCAAGCACGCGCGCGGACACACACACATATATATATATATATGAAATATTTTGAGTTTTAAAAGTATTTTTAAAATAAAAAAATAATAACAATAATCGCATTCAAGCATTATGTATAAAAAATCAATTAATCAAATTGACAAATCAATGACAAATAAATCAAAATATATTTAAATATATCTAATATAAAATTGGGTCAAATTAAGACATCATGGGACTTTGAGCCTGGTGTAAAAAATATTTATATATTGTCATATTGTTTTGATAATTAGTAGTCTGGGTACTTAGAAACAACTGGTTTTGAGTTTACTAATCTATTTTAGCAATAAATTATGAAGCTTCTATTTAGCTCATAGCTTAATTAATTACAGATGAATGTCCAATTTTCTTTACTTTGTTTTATATTTTTATCTTTATTTAGTAGTAAATAATTGAGTTTAACAATTATTAACAATAAGGTTATTTTCTTTTTTGATGGCCAAAAAATTTATTTGATTTTTTCCTTTTTTTTTTTGTGGCAAAGAACATAAAATTGGTTTTTGTTATAAAAAGGCAAAATATATAGTACCATTCCAAATGTAAAAGGTGTATATATATATATATATATATATATATATATACACATAGTTACTTTTTGTAATATAAAATAATTTATAGATTTAGATTATCTAATATAATTAATTTTTAGATTAAAATGAACCTATATTTTACTTATATTTTTTTTTCAAAAAGTATTAAGTATCTTAAAATAATTCAATATTATTCACAAAGTTTAAAAATTACCCTTATTATGGGTCTCAAAAAATAATAAAATTAATTTGTCAACATTTTACTTTAATATAAATTTTGATGATGACATCAAATAAACACCTAAACCATTTTTTTAAATTTTTTATTTTAATAAAAATCACAATTAAGGATAAAATATATAAACATACGAACCTAAACTTAACGTAATTGATTCATATACCTGCATTTAAAATATGATATCTAATAAGTTTAAAGTTCAAATTCTGATATCCGTGACTCCTTCTCTTAAAAGCATAAAAAAGGGTACAAATTAATAATAGTAAAAGGAGAAGTGTGTACATATGTTCCAAACTGATACAAAACTTGGTTTAAAAATCGCAGTCGGGAGACAGCATTTGAATATTGAAACATGGAGAGAAGGGTTGTGCCCCGAGATGATGTACTTGGGAAGTCTTGGACCAATTATTAAGGGTCAGAAATATGCTACAAAAAATAGAAGCAAGCCAAGCGAGCATCCTCACAGTCCCATATCAAGTTGCTAAAGCTAACCTAACTTTTCCTGTTAGAACATGAGAAGCAATCATGTTTAGACTATATTATTATAGTAGCAATATTTAAGCATGCAGTGATGCATGTACGTACGTATGCAAGCAAGCATCTTCACAATCCCATACCACGTTGCTACAGCTGACCTAACTTTTCCTGTTAGAACATGAGAAGCAACCATGTTTAGAGCATTATAGAAGCAATATTAAGCATGCAGTACTGTATGTATGTATGCGTGTATGCATCAATGCCAGTGTGCACGTATGCAAGTCATATAATGTAGAACTAACTTGCTAGCAATAAACCATCGAAGAATAATATGCAGAAAAATATTGACGAGTGGAATTGTTTCTCAGCAAAGCAAGTTAAGATTCTGAAACTAGGTTTTTCTGCATGTTGATCAGAGTTGTTACTCCAATATTGAATCCCCTTGAGGTTGCCACAAAACGAAAAGTAAAAGGCATATAGAAAGTAGACCTGAAGCATCTGCATTAACTTGGGATGCTGCTCCAACAGCTGGCACAGTTTCTCTCGATCTCGCAACAAAGACTGGCATTAAGGAAGAGTATAGATAATTACGATACGAAGAATATCGAGCAGATGCATTCCTACTTCACGAGATTATACTTATAAAACACATACCTGAATAGCTTCTGGAGACCGGAAGAACTCATGTAAGGACATTCCAGAATCTTGCTGCTGCTGTGATGAACCACCTGCTTGATTTAGAGCTGGTGGTTGAGCAAGCTCAGCTTGCAGCAGTTGTGCTGGTGGAAGCTCAGGCTGCTGGGAGTGGGACTGATAATAAGGATTAACAGGAGAAACATGAGCTTGTTGCAGCAATTGTAATGACTGCATTTGCATCAGAGCAGGGGTTTGCAAAGACACCCCTTGGTCCAACTGCTGTAAAGATTGCATGGGTGGCCTGAGATGTTGAGTTGGCTGCATTGGACGTTGAAGCTGCTGCAACTGAGCAAGAGAATGCATTGACTGAATGGACGATGGAGGTATCATGGGATTCTGCAAGATGTTCGGAAGATTCTCACCCTGTTGCTGTGCAGGAGTGCTTCCGTAAGGTGTAACAGGGACTGAAGCAGGCCTACTAAATTGAATCAGTGGTGGAGGTGGATAAGAAGTCAAACCAGCAGCGGAAGCAGGAAGATGAGCATCAATGGTATGTCCCATTGAGGTCTGCGGAAGTTCAGTTCTCCCCATTCCAGACTGATTGTACACTGGTGGTTGGGAAGTAGAAGCATTTAAGGAAGCTAAATTATACGGGCTAGATGCAAATGGAGGTGGTGTTGAAGGAAGTGGTGGGGGAGGCCTAATGGTGCCACTAGGTGAAGACATGGAGGTTCTCACAAACTTGGAATCTGAGACAGGAACGGAAGATTGCAACAATGAAGGACCCCCACTAACTGCAGTCAAATAATCAGATTGGACCTGCAAGAAAGAAAGTTGAACATTTAGAAAGCAAGTAGACTTCAGCCTGAAGTGGTGAGCAATAAATTCCCTTTAACTAGAAAGGCTGTCAGTTGTGATGCCTATGTCAGGCGTAAAAAATTTACAAATGTGTACTACTAGTAAGAGAACTTACTGGCGAAATTGTTGAGGGAGGCGGCATTGGAGGTAAAGGTGGTTGATTTGGCAGAACTTTCTGCTCATATATTCCTCGAGATCCAGCAGCCACAGGAATGTTACTAGCATACTGTGGGCTGCTCTTTGGATAGAAGTTTTGCGGAGTTATCCTTGAATCTGCTGGCAACTGCACCAATGTTGGAGGTGTATTACCATAAACTGGGGCAGAGAACCCTGAAGTATTCACCCCAATTGCAGAATCAAACCCACTAGAGTTCTTAATTGAAATCGCATTCTTCAAGTCATCAGATTGCTCAAAACCTTTCTTATCTGAAGAAACACTAGATTCTCGAGTTAAAGGCATTTCAGGACGTGAAACTGACATCCTTGAAGAAAACTCACTTTGTGCATTCTCATCAATATTAGATGCTAATGGTGCAGCCATGTGAGAAAATTGACTACTTCCATTAACATCACTTTCAGTCTCTTCAACAACAGAGTGTGGAGAACTTTGCTCAACTATCACAGAAGCAGGCTGCTGCAAATTATCATCTGGCCGGGGGAAGGGCAACTTATCATCAGTTTCAGATTCCTCACCATCAAACACTATATCAATTCCCTGAAGATCGTCATCAAGATCCGTTTTCATCTGCTTAGACTTGTCCACTGTTTCATTATCTGTCCCATTTATCGAAGCTGCATTCTTAGATTGTGCCGCTGTATCAGCCCCTGATGCAGCAGGATTTTGACGCTCCCTCTGTCTGGCCATAAATTCATCCACATGAATAGAAGGAGGTCTCCCCCCAGAAGATCCTACTCGCTGAACAGCGATTACATTAGAATTAGTAACACCCTCAACACTCCTTTCTCTTGCAACATAGTCATCCACATGCATAGATGGAGGCCTGCTAGTATTAGGTTTCCGCTGTCGAAAGGTATCCCTTCGAGTAGTACCAGAAGGGGCTGGAGATGGACCCAATCCCCGTGAAAATGCAGTTGAATTTGTCATCTCAGCTGCTGAATTGTCCCCTCTGGCACGCCTATTTGAGCTGTCAGCAGGCTGTGGTTTCCTTCTTGTAGAAAGAGCTGTCTGTGACAATCTATCGGGTAATGTTTCTGGCAATTCCCATGAAAACTTGTCTTCAAATTCTCCTAAGTACAGGTTGTCATCAGCCTTCTCACCAATGCCTTGTTGGAAGTTATGAATTCTTGAAGGAGCTTGAACTTTGTTTTGAGGAACAGAAAGACCTTCATAGAGAATGGTACCATCCACCTTAATAGCAGCAGTAGAATTTTGGAACAATAACAACAATGATTTCACAGACTCTGAAACCTGCGCATCAGTGGACAAGTTCAGGTTTTGAAAACACATCAGGGAGATGAAAGCATGCAAGTAGGCCTAGTTATACCTGACACATGATGATACGCATGTCCGATGGAGATTGATTGTCATCGTTACTAATCCTTGAACTTAACAGAGTAGAGAATTCCTGAATACAGTTTATGTTCTCTTCTGGAAAGCCACCTATCCCAGCCATATCATCAGGAAGCCCAAAAAGGAATTTCAATGCAACAACAGCATTCATGTTCAAACTGATGAAAGAGCACAGCATGAGTTAGCCAAAAACACTCTTCAAGAATAGATGAGCAAAGAAACTAATATGCAAACACGATGTTGGAATCGAGACATGAATCAAGCTTAACATGTTACAAAGCCTAGCGCATAAAGCTAGAAAAACTAGGTTGCATTTGCACGAAAAGATTTCTGTTTCCCTTTTTCCTTTTGCTTTCCCAAATTTTCGTTTTTTCCCCCAATCTCAGTACTGCATCTGTTGAGAAAGAATATAGCGTCTTGCTTTCCACTCTCTTCTCAGTTTTCTGCCATTATTGGAGCTTATCTTCTAAAACTCAATTTCATTCTTAATCACCAAAAGAGTTTTTACAAGAGTTCTCTATTTTCTATTGGAAAAAAAAAAAAAAAAAAAAACATGGAAACCACTATTCTCAAAAAGAAGTACATCACCATCTTCCTGAAAAAAGTGCTTCAGCCATAAGATTACATTATTAAGCTTAAGACGGAATAAAAGAATAAAATCACAAGTGAGAAGTCTTATTAACAAAACAATCTTAAACACTATAATCTAAAGCTAGCAACGTTAAATTAAGACCAATAGAATCTTAGAATTACATGGAATAGTTGCCAACATACAAAAACAAGAGTTTTTATACCCCCAAAACCTGTCTAGAGTTTTAGAATATCTGAAACTCATTAATTCCAACCCACCATACTAGCTTTTTTCGTTTTGTACTTGAAACAAGGGAATATAATCTTCTGTTTCTTTAAGTTGAACGTTTGAGTAAAACTGAATATATCTACCATCTTCTAGCGTAGGAGCAAAGATATCAGACAGAATCAGTCTACCATAAGGACATTAATGCAGCAACATTATGAAAGAGGCCAGTGGCAAAGGTGCATATCATACCTATTTCCATCCATGCAAAAGCACAAAGAACCCAGAGACAATGCATTGACAGCTTCAATTGTAAAAGTTGATAAAGAATCTTTTGAATCAACAGATCTCAACAACTTTGTCCAGCAACTAAGCAAGGGGGGAGACTTTCTCCATTCAGATTCATTCAGAAAATGAAAATTCCCATTCTTTTCATGTCCTCTCTCTGATTCAAGTTCCCCATGATTAGAACTGCCACTATATCGCAAAGCAGACATCAATGCACTACGCCCTTCAGTGCAAGAACCCAAGTCTCTAAAAGCTGTAAGGCAAGACACTAATTCTTCTCCAATTGGTAGGACCTGAGAAAAAAAAAATCGCATTTCCGTTACAAAGATTAGCTACATGTGGAACCTACACTGGTTCTTGTACCCCACGGAAGAACAGTGTAGTCTATCTAAATGTTTTTTAAGTCTCCCAATTACCTGGCAAAACTTCAAGATCTGATTTATCAATAACGAACAATCTTTGGGGCTCAAACTGTCAAATTTGTTCCTAGTAGACCACAATGAATTTAGGTAAAAACATTATTAAGCATTAAACGTCATGTCCAGTTTGCATTTCAAATAAGAGAGAGA
>JBBYHM010100814.1:12916-41457 GCA_038381775.1 Adansonia rubrostipa | reverse complement strand
CATACAATGTCTCCCCTTGATTTTGCCTCGTTCCGCAAATCTCCTTTTTAATGCTCGCAGCTTTGGAGGTTGGAAAATACTTTTTCAAAAATAGCCTTGCCATCTTGTCCTAAACAAGTCACTGATTAGGAGGGGAGGTAGTAAACCCAAGCTTTCGCCAAATTTCCTAAGGAGAATGGGAAAGCCCTCAACTTTATTTGATCTTCTGTTACCCTTGGTGGTTTCATGCTTGAACAAATCATGTCAAACTCCTTAAGGTGTTTATTTGGATCTTCCCTTGCAAGACCACGAAAGATAGGTAGTAAGTGAATAAGAACATATTTGAGTTCAAATGATTGTTGAAAATTAGTAAAATTAATGCAAATAGGTTGAAAGATGACATTTGGAGCAGCAAGCTCCTTTAATATGCGCTCTCGAACATTCTGTTCAATAGCCATGATTTCTACTCTTGATGCACTCAAAGAAGTCAAAGATTGGATGGATGGCGTCCTGGGAGGTGATTGATTTGGAGAGGATGAAGAAGTAGAAGATTTTTGTGCAATCTCCTGTAGTGCTTTGAAGCCTGGGGAGAATTTGGTCTTAAAATAATTGTCTTATCCTATGAAGCCTTGTGTCTCCAAAGGACATAGACCTAAAAAATGAACAAACAAATTAAATCTAACAAGAGAGAAAACAAAATCAGAATTATACTTAACTAATAGGTCCTCGGCAATGGCGCCAAAAACTTAGTAGTTGTTGATGCTTCTTGTTTATAATGCTTACTTCCTTTAGCTTGATTTTAAATTTGTAGTGTAGGAAAGTAGAGATCATATCCCACAAGGATATTTAGAAGTTAAAAGTTGATTTGGGAATAGAAAGAAAAGAAACAAAGTGGTAGGAAAAATGATAGAATCTAGTTGAGAAAACAATAAAAGTAAATAGGGGGTTTCAAATGCTTTTGATTAGAAACAAAATGAAAACAACTTTGAAAATAGTTTAAGTGAAAAATCAATGAGGAAAAGACCTCGGTAGTAAATTGATATTGCTTACTAATGTATTATCATCAATTATTGAAAAACTCTTATGCACTTTTTCTAACAAATAAATCAGCCATGGAATCAAACATTTTTTGATTTTCTTACTTTCCCTCATTTCCTAATTAACCAACTACAATACTATGATTAACCTTTATCATTTAACAACCCTAAAAGAAGCATTTAGAATATAATTAAAAGATAGCTTTAAAAACTAGCAAAGTTTAACTAATTCAATCTAAGAAAATGAAAAGTTGACTTCATTTAAGAAAGACTTATATTTTCATAACCTTTGAAATGAAAACTTGACCATCGTTATTAAATTTATTTGCTTTTTATTTAACACTAATCAAACTATTATGTATTTGAGTAACTAAACTAGCTCAAAATTAACTATGAAAAAACCACTAGTACGTATCCTAGAAGTTGAAATCATATAATCATGATATTTTAATAGAAAAACACAAGATATTTGTATAAAAAAATGACTTTGAAAATAACTTCATTTATTTCTCATGATGAAATAATAGAAAAGCTTGCAAATCTTTTACTACCAAATAAAAAAAAAAAGAAGTTTAGAAAGATAGTTTAGGAAACAAGAAAGAAAAGAGAGAGGAAGAGAGTAGGAATGAGATGCTAAAAACTATTCAACCCTCCTCTCTATTTATAGGGAAAGAATTCAACTAGAGCTACGGATAAAGATAATTACATTAATTTATCAAAATAAAAATCAGAAATTAATCTCTAATCTTTATCTTGATCTCTTGAGAGGTTGTGTACAATCTTCTTTCCTGATGAATGTAGTCATAAAGTTGGATTTATGGGCTGATTTTCTTCGTTTATCTAAGAGATAAATAGCATAATTATCTAGGAGATAATTCTTTTATTTATCAATCTGATTAGCCTTCAAAAATAGTTACTTCCACTATCGTTTTGCAAATTTTCAGCTTTCAAACTCTTAAACCAAGTAAAACTTTATCTTCCATCCAAGTTCTCCTAGTGTAATTAGAGTTGTCCATGATCAGCTCACTAGAAATCAAAACCCACACAAACTCCCTAACTTAGCCAATTTCTGCTTCCTTTGTATTTTTCATCTAATTAAATCCTACAAAAAAGGATAAATAAATGCTTACGATAAACATAAAAAATAACTAGAAATGATTAAGTTAGAAGAATAATTTATGTAAAATTAAGCACTTATCATGTATCCAGTTGCGTGCTGCCTTAGCTTTGAAGATAGGAATGGGCTTTTACATAGTGGTGTTACCCTACATCAGTTTGGCCTAGGTTTTCTGCCGCTTTACGTTCCTCTTTTTCTAAAGCCAATTGCTTTTAAGTTGAATGTTTACATAGTTTTTGATCCGAACTCGTATGCTCACACAGAGTCTTTGATCCAAACTTGTGTGTCCTTACATACTGTTTTAAGTTGAATGCTTACATAGTATTTGATCCGAACTTGTATGTTCTTCATTAGTTGTTTGTGTTTGTCGTCTTGCTTTTTAGCTCATGCCATAGCCCATTTGTCTCAGTTATTTTCTTAGGCCTACTTATGAGGGAATGTGTTTATGGATCCTGCTCATGAAGAAAAGCCTAATTATCTAAGATGTTTTTATATTTAAGCTGTGTCTCTCCATATCTTGTCAAGTGGTTTTGGGTTAGATATTGAACAATTTTCATCTTTTTCTGTCTAATAGGCTTGCTTTTTGTGAGGAAGTTCTTGTAAAAAAGTAATTTAATACTTGATTCATTTCAATTGATTCTTTGTCAGCTTCAGGTTGCTTTTATTACATTTTTACTTTACGAGTGGAGATTTTTAAAATTTTGAGCAACTGAGACTTGGTCCAGCAGTTGTTACTCCTCTTTAGAAGGGTTAAGGTTTTAGATTCAAACTTTTACTCCCCCTTTAGACTCCCACTATGTTCCAAAAACTATAGAAATTTGTTTCTTTGAATTATGGTCTATTTGTAAGTTGTTTTGAATTTGAGTCACTTAGGGTATTCGTAGTAGTTACCTTTTTTTTTTTGGTGAATCCATGTTTAGTCTGGCTGGCTTTATAGTGAAGCAGGTTGGATTGGGATTGTTGGGTTTTGTTGGAGGCAATTTTAAATATCTATTGTTCCTTTGATATGAATAAGGTTGGGTTGGGGTTATGATGGGTCAAAGGTTTTTCCACCTCTGACTGGATGTATCTTTTATATCTCATGACCATCATTTTTCCCACATGATGTTTACTTGTTAACATATCTTGCATAGATTCTCTATGATGGCACCTTCTTTTGTTAATGGTTGGTTAATGTTCCTGCAGAGTAGAGTTGGGCCTGTGGAATGGTTGAAGCCCTACACCGATGAGACAATAGTTGAGCTAGGGCGAAAAGGTGTTAAAAGTCTTCTGGCTGTACCAATTAGGTATAATAATTGCCATAATGATGATGGTTTGATGAGTGATAATACCAAAGAGCTTCTCCTTTGAAATTTCTAGCTATTTGTCTGTTGCATTTTGCTTCAGTCATAACTTCTTTGGCTGCTGAAACTGTAGTAGTGATTATCCTAGCAAAAGAATGAAACTATAGTTTCTTTTCAAATTTTGATGTTTGATTCATAGCTTCATATTTTCTGCATATTGAAACTCTAGAATAGATTAATGATGAGTATAAAGAGTTGGCTTTAGAAGGAAACTAGGATCATGTGCTAGTGTAATGACGTCAAACAGCTCCTATTTAACTTTTTCTAGCTATAAGTGTTGCATTTTTTGTTCAATCATTACTTCTTGGGCTACTAAAACTTTGATATTTTGATTCACAGCTTTGTCAGTGAGCATATTGAAACTCTTGAAGAGATTGATGTTGAGTATAAAGAATTAGCTTTGGAATCTGGTATACAAAATTGGGGCCGTGTTCCTGCGTTAGGATGTGAACCAATGTTCATCTCAGACTTGGCAGATGCTGTAATTGAGAGTCTTCCATATGTTGGAGCTATGGCAGTTTCAAATCTTGAAGTTAGACAGGTGGCCAACCACTTTACAATAAATTTCTTCTAATTGAAGCGAAGTGCTTTACCTCAAACATAGAAATATGGCTTGGGTTTATACAATATTTTAGGACTCAAGTACTTGTATGTGGTGTATGTGTGCATATTGCAAAGAAAAGCATATTTGTTTTCAAAGGTGCATGTCTGTTGTCAGTTTGTGCATGGTGGAGATGGTTGCATTGGGATGGGTTAAATTGAAAAGTAAGAAACCAGCAGAATAAGTTGACTAAATCCAACAGCTAGTTAGTTGCATCTTAAATAACATGTGGTGCCTTTATGTGTTTTATTTGTTCTCTTGAGTGAGTTTTTTTCTCTGTAAAAATTTCTGGGCAGAAAAATGAAAAGAATTAGTTAGAATTTAGACAACACAGGGTAAGAAAATGGCCTGCAAACATGGTAAGGCAAAATATATCTTGAATTGTAACCTTCCTAGGTTCCTTGCTTCTCCCTCCTACCAAACACAATGTTTCAAGTGGAACAGAAATATCTTGAAGCATAACCTTATTAGGAGGTGTGGACTGAAAAATCTCTCTCAAACTTAGCCATATGAAAAAAGAAAAAGAGGCAGAAACTTGAAAGAATTGATTTTGAAAATGCCCCTCAAAGGAACTTTAGGCTGTAATAGAGCATTATTATTTCCTGAAGTCACATGGCACCTTTTTAACTCCTAAAGTATTGAGTTGACTTTGAAATTAGTTTTAACTCTGGAACCCTCTGTTTCTGTTTTTCATGCGTGTTGATGTTAAAAATGCACTGTAGAGTAGCGCCAAGAGAAGACTCTTGTTATAGCTGAAAGAAGAGTTCTAGGGATTTTTGTTTTTTATGGTAGACGGTCATACTAAAAAATAAGTTTCATTTTGTGGTTTCAGTTGCATAATGCCCCCCAAAGGTTACCAATCATTACTATGGTTGACTGGAGATGTTTTGTTTTCTGCAGTCATTAGTTCCACCTGGGAGTGTGGAAGAGTTATTGGCAACTTACGATTCACAACGGAGGGAGCTGCCACCACCTGTGACTGTTTGGGAATGGGGTTGGACGAAAAGTGCTGAAACTTGGAACGGTAGAGCAGCCATGCTGGCAGTGCTTGTGCTCTTGCTACTAGAGGTCTCAACTGGAGAGGGATTTCTGCATCAGTGGGGCATATTGCCCTTGTTCCACTAAATCCACTCTCTTGGTATGATGATACGGAAGTATTCAATGAAGATGAAGTGTAAATTTTCAAAAGCAGCCAGTTATATACATTCTATTAGAATATTTTCCTAGGTAAAGTACATTGGATGCTGATATATATATATATATATTATTGCCGTAGTCACACTGATTCAAGGAAATAGTTTAGGGTTTAGACACACCACAAGCTATTATGCAACTTTGTTGCGGGTGAAAAGGGAATTGATTATAGTTGGTCTTGTAATCGCTCAGAGATTCAAGATATGCTCGCTCAAGTCAAGGATTTTATTTTGTTTTCTTTCGTTTTCCCCCTGCAGCTTATAGTTGCCTTGTAATCTCTCTCTCTCTCTCTCTCTCTCTATTTATTCTAGATTCAACCCTGACAGTTTCAAATAATTAGAAAATAAAAATTGCATGGTTTGAAGAAATTTATAGTTTGTGGTTTTCGCTAAGTCAAGTTCTACAAATTGAGAGTTAAAAGATCTTGAAAGTTTGTTTTCAAATGTCTAAATGTTATATTCAAGTCCAAGTTGAACCCTCATCGGTTAACAATAGTAATAATAAAGAATAAGTGACGCAGAAGACCGGGGATGCGGTCATTGGATTCAAGCTGTTGCTGTTCACGCTCGTGGCTTCCCATCCCACGGCCAATGGACACCGCACTGTCAAACCTTTGATTACAGATGGATTTAGGGCTCGTTAGGATGAGTGACGAAATTGGTTTTAGTAAGATTGAAAATAGTGGTGGTGGTGAGTTTAGTTAATACAACAGTGGGATTTGATAATCTAGAAAAAAAATTAAAAGCAACGGTGAGATATATATTTAGATTCAAATGCGACGGTGGCGGTGAGAATAGAAAATGATTATTAAAAATATTAGAGCGAAATGTATACATGTAATAATAATAATAATAATCATAATAATAATAAAATCAAGATAAAATTATATTTATGTTGAATAATAATTAAAAATACTAAAATTATATTTATATTTGAAAGTTATTAAAATTATGATTTTATTAAATAATAAAATTATATTTATTTTAACTAATAATTAGAATTTAAATTAAAAAAATTATATGTATATAAAAAATTATTAAAATTATATTTAAATCAAATAATAAATATATATTGAAATTTATTAAAAATAATTACATATTATTTATATTTAAAAATAAATTAATTAAATAAAATTAAAAAAGTTAGAAAATAGGGTTATTCCTTTTTTTTCGTCTATTTTAACTGGAGCCTCACCAAGGGTGAGCGAGCCAAACTTACCCCCAATCGTCTATTTTGACTGGAGCCTCACTAAGGGTGAGCGAGCCAACCTTACCCCTAATGGAGGTTTTGAGGGATGACTACTCATAATTAACTACTCATACATTAATATTTTAATTATTCAAGACCAATTGATGACTTTCGTTAATTATTGTCATTATTTTGGATGATGTGTAATTTGATTTTTTGATATAGGCATTAATTTTTTTACTTGACTTTTATATAATTTTCATTTGTTTATATTGTTGATATGGAATTATTTTATTTGCATGTAATATTTAAGCCATTTTTATAATTTCAAATTGAATATTTTTTCCTAACCATTTTATCTCTTACCTAATTTTTTCTCAATTTTTTTCCTCTATCTCATATTAGGTAGCTATGATGAAATCAGTTTTTAAATCATTCTCACAACTTCTTGTTGGAAATCAATCCCAGGTGTTAGCAACGTGCTTCTCGTGAAGAAAGCAAGCACGACTTAAAAGTGTTTCTCGACTAGGAAATGTCTTCTTGATTGGGACTCTTCCCTTTTTGATGTGATGGAAGAAAGTATGGATTCTCGGCTCTTGACCATGAAAGGAGACCGTCGAACAAATCGCTTACGTAACTAATTTTAGGTGGCCACCATGAAGTGGCCAACAATTGGAGTCACCACTGATCATTTGAGCTAGGCATGATCGGATGCTTATTGAATCTAATATTCAGAGTTATGCTTATTGAATTTGATATTCAGAGTTATAAAACTTGAAACATCGATTCCATGGTTTATGTAATTCGAAGATTCGATGGTTGGGTTCAAGAGTTGGCTATGCATAAGAAGGTATGAACCTCCCCATGATGCCTGAGATTGGTACTTAACTAGCCATGTCCCAACTTGGTTCCAGTTTCTTTGGTTTTGATTTGCCATTATTTGATATAATCCACTTTTTTAATGCATGAATTTTGTACAAAATAGCAAATCCAGGTTTTAAAGAAAATTGAATCTCATATGCGCCTTGGAGAGGGGGAACATAGAAATTGTGACTAAATATGATCTCTAGATTTAATTTTTAAAAAATTGAATATTTCGTGTTAAGCAATAGAGAAATACCAACATGAAACATTGCTTTTGTGACTTTTTTTAAACTGTTGTTGAATTTATGAATGCAAGATGAACAACACAAGGGAAACGCGTTGGTAAGATGGAAAAGAAATAACATTGCATAAAATGAATCACACAAAAGAAGGACAAAGGGAAGGGATGATTGGAATGTTCCTCGTTATTGTCATAATAGGTTATCTAAAAATAACCAAGCTAACAATTTTAGAGAGTTGTTGGGATCTATTGACTAATTGAGGCATTAAAACTAGGTTTGCATTTTAAAAAGTCTAGAAGAAATCTGAGAAGAGAAAATTTGATTTTTTTCTTGAAAAGTTTAAGAAAAATAAGATTAATAAACTTAAATTGAAGAAATTTTACTATTTTTTGATAATTTTTTTTAAAAAGGGTTGGAGTATCCCCTTAGAAGGTGGGGTTGGAGTATCCCCATAGATGAAAACTTTAATAAGTTTCAAAATTTAAATAGAGTTTGTAAAAATGGGGTTGGAGTATCCTCTTGGAGAATGAGCTTAGAGTATCCCTAATGGAAACTTTGATGATTTTGGAAAGATGACCTGAAAGGATTTATCTTGACAATGGTTCGGTGATTTCCTGAGAAAATGACATTTTTTATAGATTATTGACAAAATAGGTGAAAAAAATTGATAAAAATAGATGTGACACGATGAAGATTAATTATGCCTTTATCTGGACCTACAGGGTTGACATACATATTTTGACTTGAAAGGACTAATCGGTGCCACTTAGAGACATTTGAATATCAAGTGGGAATTCAAAAAAAATTAATTAATTTTGACTAATTCTGAAAATAAGGGATAACATCACGCTGTCCCAATTTTTGAATTTTTTTGAGGCAAATTTGAAGGTTTAGGAGCAGGGTGAGATGTCATTAGAAAGGTGACTTGAGAAGATTTAATGTAAAAATATTTCAAAAGTCCTGAAAAATCATTTTCCAAGTGGAAATAATCTTTGAAGTTAGGTTAAGCCCAACGTTGATAGGACGTGCAGGAGAAAGGGTGCAATTGACTTAAAAATATTCCAAACTCATTCAGAACCATTAAATCACAAACAATACCTTTTCTAAAAGAAGATTTGATGAACTTTTTGGGAAAAATATTTTAAAAATTCAAAAAAATATTTGATGGGCCAAAATGGTCCAAATAGAATTTTTTGGGAAAAATCATTGATTGCTTGCCGGGATGCCAGAAATTGGCCTGAATAAAATGTGGGTGTCTACAGTTGCCCATCTTTGGCTATTGTTGAGTATCAGGAATAAGGCAAAGATCGATAAACACCATGTTGTCTAGGGTGTGCTTGAGGTTGCTTTGTGTTCTTGGGATGAAAAGGCTAAAATTAATATAACGCTGGGATAAAACACAATTTTGGCGACGGTTCTAAGAATTTTTTTGGCAAAAAGGTAAAGTTTGAATTTTTTGGATAAAAACCTAGACTGCGATCCTAAGCTTGATCTATCCTTAGGTTTGACTTAAAAATGACAGAATACTAATGTGCCAAATCATGAATAGCAACATTAGACTTTTGAAAGGGTTTTGTTGATAAATTTTGGATAAAAGACCTAGACTATGATCTTAGTTTTGACCTATCCCTAGATTTGACTTAAAAATGACAAAATGATAATGTATCGGATCATAGCTAGCAATATCTGACTTTAAACAGATCTCTTGATAAAGGGTTTTGATTGTGGTTCCTAACTAAGTTTTTTGACTGAGGTGCCAATAAGCTAGATCACCGCATTTCAATAACAGTGGACTTTTGAAAGGATTTCTTGACAAAAGGTCTTGACTGAGGTTCTTGATAAAGATTCTTAACAAAAGTTCTCAACATTTGTTCTTAACAAAGATTTTAGACATAAGTTCTCAACAAAGGTTCTTGAGAAAGATTCTAGACATGGGTTCTTGATGAAGGCTTTTGACAAAAGTTCTAGACATAAGTTCTTGACAAAAGTTCTTAATATAGGTTTTAGACATGAGTTCTTGACAAAGGGTCTAATTAGCTGTTTTGACCTACCGCTATTACTAGGTTTTAACTTTTGATGACATGATGGTAAGGGCCAATTAGTTGGGATTGACCTACTGGCATCATTAGGCTTAGATTTTCTTGATAAGATAGTTTGAAGGGATAGAGTTTTTACCTGAGCAACCCTTTGGTTTGATAATTTTTTATGTCAAAGGTTCTTACCAAAAAGTTTTTTAAAGTTTAATGGATTCTGGTTGGACGTGATATTGATAGGATGATGTTATGAAATGACAAAATGAATGCATGATATGATGATGCAAGTGTAACTTTTTGATAACATGATTATATGATCATGGCATGAAGTTGAACACGAGAATAGTCATTGTAAGTTATTTTCTTGGCTGGGAGTGTTAACAACCACTTCTTTGATGCCTCATTTTGAGGTGTTGACTTTAGACTTGATAGGGTTTGAGATCATGACTCTTCTTTGATGATTTGGTGTTTAGATTATTAGGTTTTTAACTTGGGTTATCTGATGGCCTTTCTGACAGTTTGTAGATTTAGTGTTGACTCTAGGATATTCGATGCTCTCCTTTGACAACTTAGCGATTTATGTTTCTTGACTCTAGGAGGTTTGATGGTTTTTTTGCCAGGGTTGGTTGTTTTCATTGATTGATTGAAGGCTAGGTGTAGACACCTAATTTTATCCAGGTCTTTTTTTCGATAATCTCAGTTATCTGAGACTAGGAATATGATTGTCGCCCTAATAGAGGTCGACCTCTGTCGGAGAATTTTCACATTTTTGTAACTTATTCCATCACACATATATGATCATATTAACACATGACAGAAAAAAATATCATTTAAAGACCAATCTCGGATGAAAGGGCAAATATTCGAAAGGAAAACTTTATTTCTACATATTTTCTTGCCAAATTTGTAAAATCATTCCTGTAGATGATATCATGGTCAAAATTTTCATTTTCATGAATTTTTTGAGATTTTTTTTCCTAAAGCTAAAAAATTGACCGTCATATATTTTTACTGACACTTGTGCAGTATTCATGCCAATATGCATTCAAAAAAATCAAAAATATTCAAGAAAAATAAGTATTGGCATTTTTACCACAAGATGTCAAATTGTCAATTTTGTTAATTAATTTTGAATTTTTACAGTATCGCGAGTATTATGCTCATGAAATTGCTTTAGTGAAATCTATTTTAGACTTTAGAATTTCATTTTTTATTAATTTTATTTTTGATAATTAATATTTTAGACAATATGTTGTATTTAATCCATTTTATATAATTTTCAATGTATTCTTTAAAATTTTCTAAGTTTCAAATACGAGCTTTTCTTTACCTGTGAATTTTTTCAAGTTTTGAACTTCAAACTTCTTTAAATATTTTCATTTCACCACCATCATCTCAGTTTTTCAAAATTCCTTTTATTTTATTAGTTTTACATTTTTTTGAATTTTTTTGTTTTCAAGATACGGAGTTTTCTACTTCACAAACTTTTTCATATAAGATTCTTAAAATTCATTAAATATTTTCATTAAATTTATATTATATCAGTTTTTAAAAATTCAATTTATTTTATCAGTTTTGTATTTTTTTGAATTTTCTCGTTTTCAAGATATAGAGTTTTCTACTTTATAAATTTTTTCGAAAGAAATTTTTCGAGTTAAAGATTTTTAAAATTCATTAAATATTTTCATGAAATTTATATTAAATTAGTTTTAAAAATTCAATTTATTTGATGAGTTTTGCATTTTTTTCAAAATAACAAACTTCTTTCATAAAGGTTTTCTCGTAAAATTTTACGAGTTTAGGATTTTAACTTTTTTCTTTCTTTTTGCACATAAGACTTCTCAAAAATTTTTTCTTGAAATCTTTATAAAATTTTTTTATTAATTCTATTAATTTTATTTTAGACAGAATCTCCTTAATGGGCCTAAAAATTTTAACTTTTGCAAATAAGCCTAATAATTTCTCAACAAGCTCAATGACTTTACCAAGCCCATTTTCTTAATTTTCCACTAAGCCCATTTTATTCTCTAAAAGCCTACCAAGCCCATTTTAATCTCTAATTTTCCAACAAAGTCCACTAATTTTCTATTTTAATTTTTTTATTTTTATACCAATTATTTTGATTTAAATTTTTTGATTTATTATTTTTTTACTTTTTATGGAATTTTGATTGGAATTTCCATTTGATTAAATTCTTAATTGGATTTATTATGTGAAATTTTGTTGGGTACATGAATTTTAATTTGCTATCATTTTTTTCATGGAATTTCCAATTAGGCTTTTTAGGGACCTTGATTGCATTTGTTTATTTACTTCCAAAAATATGTTTGCTTGTAAATTTATAATGAAATTTTGTTTTTACATAATTAATTTTATACTTTGCTAATTTAGTTACAGGAAATTCAATTTGGTTGGAATTAAATTCTTTTCTAACTAATTTAGTTTCTTCCTAACTAAATCCATCAAGTATGCCAAGAATGACACATGATCATCATGCCACCTAAACTAGCATAATCATGACAATAGGATGGTGGCTTGTAAGAAAAGATGACAAGGTTATAGGCTTCTGACATACCAATAATGATTTTAACCTAACAAGTTAATCAAATAATAAGTAAATAAAATTAAAAAAAAGAAAAAGCATGGAAAGAGGACAAGGGTTTTCGGCCATGGAGGATGAATCATGCTCCCCTATAAATGGGGGAGGATGTTTTCTTCAAGCACCTTAGTTTTGGAAGCCAAAAAAGAAAAAAGAAAAAAAAAACTTACAAAAAAAAAGAAAAAAAGATAACACTCGAAAAAAATTCAAGGCTTGTTAAGGTATAATCCCGACTAAAATCCTTAAAGTCTTGTTTGTTTTATACATTTTACTTCTCTTTGGTAAACCAAAAATATGCTTAACTTCATGGATTTTTTTTATCCACATTGAAAGACTAAAGCATAACGGCTATGAACTAATTTCCTTGATTTTATTTTATTTTTTTCTTATTGTTAGTAACTTATTTTTCTTTATGAATTATGTTTATGTTGATATGAAGTTGGTTTTGGTGTTGTGTTTGTCATATATATGTTCATTTATATTTTATTTCTTTTAGTGTTTTCTTGTTATTATGGTGAAATCGCATGTTTATTTACTTATTTTTGTAATTTTATCGTATAATGGTTCTAATTTGTGTTAAATAAAATATGAATATGTAATTATTGAGTTTAAAAAAATTGATTAGTAGATTGTTTAGGGATTGGCCGAAATTCATGCTTGTATGTGTTTTTTTGTGTGGTCATTTTGTAAATATAGAAAGTTTATGGGCTAATTTGTTAAAAAAAATAAAAATAGAAAAAAATAAAAAATTTTGTTTAGACCTATATGCTTGGCCAAAGCATACTTGCATTCTTAGGAATGTATTTTATGCATTTATCAAGTTAAAATACATTTTTTTTAGTTTTAGGGTCTTTTGTAACTTTAAAAAGTTTAGAGACTTTTGTGTAAATATTGAAAAATATATTTTAGGGGCAAAAAGGGGTGACCGAATCTTGCTTGTAATTTTATATGTGATTTTTTTTTGTGATTGTTTTGATTCATTTGATGCTTTATTTTATATTTTAATCATGCAGGGGCCTATTTGTAATTTTAGGAAAGTTTAGGGACCATTAGGGAAATCTAGCATTTTTAGGCCAAAATGGTTATCTGTAGCTTGAAATCATTTAGTTAGAGTATTTTAAATATTTTTAGCATTCTATTGGTCCTCCGATGGGGCGTTAAAAAAATAAAATATATATTAAAACCTTTTGTATTCTTTTGGTTCTCCGTTAGGATACGAACTATAATTTTTAAAAATTTAGGGACTTAATGGCATTTTTGTATTTAGGTTATTTTAAAATTTAAAAATTTCATTTAGGGTATTTTAGGGCAAAAAATATATTTTTAACATTTAGGACTAATATTTAATTTCGAGAAATTTAAGGATCCATTAGCAATTTTTGTACCTGATGCCATTTTGGTAACCTATATTACTCATTTAGAGTAAAATCAGTATTACTTGTCTTTTCATGCCCTTTAGGGTTGCCGGGATACTTTCACGTCGGTACACCCTAAGGGCATTTTGGTAATTTTTCTCAAATCGAGTCTTAGGTAGTCATCAGGATGTTTTTATGCCAATGATGTGCATTTAGGGTAGGTTCACTTTTCTATGATCATTTTTGAGTCTTTTAGGGTTGTCGAGATATTTTCACGTTGAAGGTATGCTTGAGGGATATTTTGGTAATTTCTCTCAAGTCGAGTCCTAAGTAGTCATCAGGATGCTTTTATGCCAAAGATGTGTATTTACGATAGGTTCACCTTTTTATAATCCTTTTCATGTCTTTTACAGTTGCCGAGATGCTTTCACGTTGAAAGTTCACCCTAAGGGTATCTTGGTAATTTTCTTTAAGACGAGTCGTAGGTAGTCATAGACATTCTTTTATGCCAAAGATGTACATTTAGGATAGGTTCACCTTTTTATAATCTTTTTCATGTCCTTTAGGAATGCCAAGATATTTTCACGTCGAAGGTACATCCCAAGGGCATTTTGGTAATTTCTTTTGAGTCGAGTCCTAGGTAGTCATCAGGATGCTTTTATGCCAAAGATGTACATTTAGGATAGGTTCACCTTTCTAAGATCTTCATCGGGATATTTTCACGTCAAAAGTACACCTAAAGGGTATTTTGGTAATTTCTTAAGAATTAGGTCCTGGACAGTCATCAGGATGCTTTTATGCCAACGATGTACATTTATGATAGGTTCGGCTTTTTTATAATCCTTTTCATGTCTTTTAAAGTTGCCGGGATATTCCTACGTCGAAGGTATAGCCAAAAGGCATTTTGGTAATTTTGTATTAGAACCGAGTCCTATGTGATTACTAGGATACTTTCATGTTAAAGGTACACATAAGGAATAGGTTTGTCATTTTAGATTGTTATCGAGTTTTAGGATGTTCTATAAATGTTTTTAATAAAATATAAATTTTTTTTTTAGAAAATTAAGGCAATGTCTCCAAATTAGAATAATACGTAGAATTGCTTTCAAAATATGATAGAGGTTCTACATATTATTTTAATATTGAGATATGCTTTTCAAAATGGAAATTGAGATTTTTATAAATTTCAAAAAAATTATAAAACCTTTCGTATTCTTTTGGCCCTCCACCGGGGTACGAAAGATATTTTAAATTTTAAAACCTTTTGTGTTCCTTTGGTATTTCATTGCAATGCAAAAGAGAATGATAAAAAGCTTTCATGTTTCACTGGCCCTCTAATGGAGTGTGTAAGAGATTTTGATTTTCAAGATTTTAAAAACCCGACTTTCCTAACACAAAATAATAAATTTGTTTTAGAAATTATTATTTTGTGAATTTATAATTAAATACCATATGTTAAAACTGAATACAAATTAAAATTCAAGTTAACACATAATTAATAAGCCATCGATTTTCGGGCATCACGAGAGAGTCAATCTTTACTTGTGATTTTAACTGGCTCCTGGACCCTTTATATGATCTCTGGTATGATCGCGAACCTCAGAGTTAGTATTCTAGGGTTTCATAACCCTCAAAATATGAAATTTGATAGTGACCAATCTCACCTAGCCCAAATAGATTGGTGATGACTCTAAATAAATAGTCATTTCGTAATGACTATTTATGGTTAAGTCGAGTGAGCGATTCGCCTCGACCACCTAATCACCAAAAATAAAAAGATGTCGATAATAATATGGCCTATAGAAACAAGAGAATACAAAATAATGATATATTAACAAATATAGAAGTGGAGGCCATTTGAGTCGGGCTTGGTCAGGATTCATATCCGGCCATGTTGTGACAACTTGGTGACTCCATTGGGGACGCTTTAGAGAGCCAAGCCTAAAATTAATTACATGTTAACTAAGTTTTAATTAATTCAATTTCAATTGGTATTTAATTCTAAATTCCCTTTTTAAGAATTTTTTTCTAATATTTATGTTGCACTAATTTTTTGTGTTTTTTTTTTGCGAATTAGGATAGTAGGTTTTATTTTTAATGTTGCATCATAGAAAGGTAAATTTGTCCCTTTGCACACACTATACACATTGTGTGGTAGTTTGTCCTCTATCAGTTATGGAGGGAGCATAAGTACCTAATATTTTAGGAGGGGGTGAAGTAGCTCTGCCTTTTGAGGTGTTAGCCTCTGTCTAGGCCAGTGAATAGCCTACCAGGTGTAGATTCCTACATCTTCTTGAGGTGTTAGCCTCGTTACAGACATGGAATACACACTTACTCGAATTAAACCTATTCCAACATGAATCCGCGATGGATAAGGATAAGGTACCTCGCTAGCCTTTTAAGGCGTGAGGAATTATAGAACCTAATTAGAGGTCTAAAATAAACCACATATAGTGAACCATACTAACCTCCCAGTCAAAACTATGGCCAATTTTAGGTGTCACCTAAATTAGGGACACATGAAGAGACAAAGTTATCTTTTTCTCTTTATTTTTAATACTTTTAATATCTTTTTCGAATAATTTACGATTTCTTATACCCTGTTTGAATAATTTATGATTTACATTATTTCAAAGTTTTATTTGAATTTAATATTTCCTAAGGATACTACCTTGTTTTTTTTTTCTTTGTTGGTTCATCTTTCATCTCTCATATGCATACAGGAACACTTGCTTTAAAAAGAATTCCAACTTAGATCAATTTTCATTTTATTTTATGGTGGAGCCAATACATACAGTGATTATTTCCAAAGAATTCAAAGAGGTTTGTTCTGAGTCTGAATTCAACCAGAAAAGGGATGGGGATTGTGTAGTGAAAGGTTTGGTGTCAGAGTTACCAAAGATCACACATTTAGACCTTCGCTAGAATAATTTGAGAGAGTTATTTGAAATATGGGATCGGTGGGAAAGTGCAAAGTAAACCCAATTTACAGAAAAGTATGGACAAATTGCTTTCTTGCTCGAAATACAAATGGATGAACTGTTAGTAAGGGCTATGATTGAGTTTTGGGATTCGGCAATTCCATGTTTTTAATTCAATCAACATGAAATGACTCAAACTGTAAAAGAGATATCGACTTTTCTTGGGCTTGGGCCATTGGAGACGAGACCCATCTATTGCAAAGAGGGCAATCCGACTAGCTTCCGTAAAAGATCAAGTCAAGTTTTGGATCGTGATTTCAAAGCCAACCACCATTACATAGAGCAAAAAGGAAACACTAGTGTCATTTCATGGCAGTATCTAAAAAATATATCCAAGAGCGATATAACACTGAGAAGGCTCTTGATGCATTTGCTCTTGCTATATACGAGGTGGTTTTCTTCCCGAAAGCGTTGGGACATGTTGAGGCGGCAGTAGTGGGTTTATTTGATTGATTGAAAGGAAACATGCTCCCGGCTCTAGCAATTCTTGCTAAAATAATTAGAGCACACAATACATGCTGAGAAAAGGGTCAAGAGAGATTCTTTAGAAGTGCTTTGCTACTATATATTTGGGCTTCAAGTCATCTTTGGGGTGAAGGGAGAAAATAAAGTTAAACTCTACTTTCCACATTTTGTTCCTCTTCAAGAATTCATAAAAAAAGAATGGCCTAAGTTTGGAACCAAGAAATAATAGCTTGAGACTTTGAAGAACTTAGCTTCTTTTAAAAACCTAGAGGGCACCATGGTTTTCACCAAAATGCTTTGTGTATCGGTGTGGTAATCTACTATATGTGCCTTTACTCAAAATATAGGTCACCATGGGTTATGCACCATTGTTGGCCCAAAGACAATATGGATCGCAATAATTCATCCCCATGACTTCAAATTTGGCTACTGTTGACTTGGGATACTAAGGTGAGGATTATAAAAAGTCACTTCAGATTGTCGCTTTACAATATAGAGAAAGGTATGAGTTGGCATTAAGTGCATACACAGATAAGACCACTCCAAGGTATGATTCTTGGAGGAGAGTTTGAGGTTGTGACATTCAGATGGGACCATTCCTCGAGTATCTATTTAGTCAGAACCTGTCATGCCATCTGAGATTGATTTGATTAAGGAGAAAGCTGCTAGAAAGCAAAAAAAAAAAGTGACGAGAATCATCAGCTCTAAGAAAACGTTACCTATTTACAAATGAAGATGGAAGCAAAAGAAAAAAAAGTTAAAAAAATGGAAGAAAAGTATATTCTAATGAAGAATGACTTGGTTGAACAGAATAAGAAAATGAAACTTGCTGGGATATCCGAAAGTTCTAGTAGCATTGTTAAAGAGATAAAGGAAGAAATGTGTAAGCTTAATGAAGTGTTGAAATTATGGAAGACTAAAGCTTTGGAAGGAAAAGACAAACAAACTATTTTTGAAAGAGAAAGAAGAAAGCATGCTAATACACGTCTACAGTTAAGAAGATTTATTGAAAAGAACAAACGAGTCCAAGCTACCTTGGATCGAGAGCATAAAAGGGTATTCAATTGCTTGAGGAAAGACAAGGTCTCACTATAACTATTGCAGAGATGGGATTAAAATTAAAATGCAGGGGAGATGATATTCATGCCTTGGTGTAAGCCTACTGTAATCTAGATGCATATTAGGCTGATAGACTATGATGGGTCGAATATGATGGTAAACGATGGGCAGCTAATTCTTTTGGCTGACAAATGTACATAGATCATCTTACAAAATAGATCCACTCAGCCATCATTCAATCAAGGAAAATGGTGGAGAAGATTAGAGACTTACAGATGTAAATTAATATGGGCACGTTGTACTTCAGTTTTTGAATGAGGCTCAAAGACAATGTGATCAAGTTAGAAATTTCCTTAGATGTAATCCCTACATGATCAACGATGTGAACATGTAATTTGTCACAAAGTTAATGAAAAATTTTTGAGTTTGGAATCTTTAATTAAAGTAAGTGTCGCTATAAGTGCATTCATATACTCATACGGCTATAAGTGCATTCATATACTCATACGATACATACATATGCCTATACATGTACATACATATGTACATACATATTATTAATTTTATTAGTTCATAAGTGAAAATTAATTAACTCAAAGAAATATGGAATTGTTAAGGTCAACATTGCAAACTTAGAAAGACTAATTCAACCATTAACCATTCATCGATACCATATTAGACTTAGAATAAGAAAAATGCTAAAGGTGACTTGGTAAGATTGGAGAGATTAGAAGAAAGTCATCGACATGCCTAGGAGGCCATGTTGAAAAGGCAAGAAAACTACAACTTCATATCACAAGGATGATAGAGTTGTTAATGGCAAGGGAGCCAATTTATCAACAGCCAGAGATGAATACTGATACTTTTGCCGGAGGATCCAGAGGGTACTAGTTAAGCAACAAACAACTAATATTCAGCCAACTAATATCCAAAATCTAGAACAAAATGTCCCAACTAGTAATCCACCAATCATCATGATTAACCCTGATGCTCTTTTACAAGGGATAGGCATAAGAACTATAGTTTCCCAAGAAGAATCAACAGGCCCTAGCATTGATGAAGAGGAAAAGCGTAAACAAAAGGGTAAAGAGCAGGCTGAAGCAAAGATAGAAAAAGGGAAACTACAACTTCTTGAGAGGAGGCTGAAAGCCATTGAAGGGGTCGAATTATATAGCATTGTAAACTTCGAGGACCTCAGTCTAGTACCAAATTTAGTCTTCCTATTGAAATTTAAAATGCCCAAGTTTGAAAAGTACAAAGGCACTACTTCCCCTCAAGCATACATTAAAATGTTCATCAAGAAAATGGCTGGGTATGCCATGAACAACAAGCTTTTGCTTCACTATTTTCAAGAAAAGCTTATTTGGATATGCACTAAGATGGTACAATGATTTGAGCCACACTCAAATTCAATGTTGAACTAATTTAGCTAATGCATTTCTTCAACGATATAAACATATGGCTGAATGGGTGCCTAATAGACTAACTCTTTAGAATATGGACAAGAAGTCTACAAAATTTTTTAAGGAATATGCACAAAGATGGAGAGACATGGCTTCTTAGGTTCAGCCTCCGTTGATTGAGAAAGAAACCATGATGCTATTCGTGCGCACTTTGCATCCCTCTTATTATGACAAATTGGTAGGGAATACAACTAAGAATTTTGCTGATCTTGTTATTTTAGAAGAGATGATTGAAACAGCTTTACAGGCTAGAAAAATCATGACTGATGAGTCTTCTACTAGAAAGAAGCTAGGGATAGGAAAAAAGAGCTTCGTCTGTTAATTATGTCAGTCAATCGGACCATCAAGGACCTTATCTTTATTACCAAAACCAAAGATAACAAACTCAAAATACCTGCTCTCTTAACATACCCAGTGCTCCTCCTTCAACATCACCTTAGATCACCACTTTGAACCCTCCTCCACAAAACCAACCGAGACCCAATGTTAAACCACCAGCTTAAAGAGCCAACTAACCTAGATCTCACTATGAACCTCTTTCTTACTCATATAAGGAAATGTTTGATAAGCTTTTTGAGGCATGCTTAGTGGCTTCAATCTTTTCCAAACCATATAAAGGAAATTACCCCAATTGGTATAACCCAAATACGCATTGTGAGTATCATGTAGTAGCAGGTCAATTGATCGAAAACTATATGGCCTTTAAGCAAAAGGTTTAAAGTCTTCTTGAGAGGGACTTCCTTCAAATTGATAATGGCCCATCACTTAATGTGGCAGCAAATCCCTTATCAGATCATATCAAACCCATGATTAATGCTCTAATAACTGAATAAAAAAGATGAAGAAAGTCAAAAGTCCAAGAAGTTAGGACTTATATGGAAAAAGTATTTGGCAATCTTGACTAAAAGAGGGATATTTGGTCAAGATCGTGGAAGTACCAAAGGTCAATCTGATCATGGTGCTAGTTTTTGCAAATTTCACAAAACACCAGGACATACTTTGTAAAATTACATAGAATTTTTAGCCATAATCTAGAGAATGGTGGACAATGATGAGATTGGGTTCTTTGAATAAGCTAGATTAGAAGAAAAAAATCGGTCAAAATGGTTGTGAAAGATCATCACAGCTGCCCTATAGCGTTAGTCACCCTCTTATCATTCTTTACAATCAACAAAAAATCACACTACCTAAGACTAAAGTTACTCTTAAACTCATTATCAGAGCATCAACTTTATTCCTGTATCAGAATAACGAACAAGTACTGTGGACATATAATGATGGGATAACAACTCTATAGGTTGTTACAAGCCAATTGGCTACTATCGACATAATTGGGGTAAGCCATGTAATAAGGAATGGTTGCATCTACGGCCTAAAAACCAATGAAACCAATGTGAAAACCAAGTCAAAAGGATAAGTATCTAGAAAAGTAACAGTTACCGAAGATAGCCCAATAAAAGTACAGGAATCAATCAAGGAAAAAAAGGCTACTAAATTTTTTTAAGTTTATTAAACACAGTGAGTATAGTATAGTAAAATAGTTAAAGTAGCAATTGGCAAAGATTTCTATGTTAACCCTACTGCTCATCTTAGAAGTGCATCAGAATGGTTTGTCGAAAGTGCTCAACTAGGCTTATGTTTCTCAAGACATTTCCATAAATAAGTTGGATTGCCTAGTAAATAACATTGTTGCTGAAATTTCATTTCATTTAGTGACAATGAGATCCCACCAGAGGGCATCACTTTAACAAAAGTTCTCCATATCATAACTCACTGTAAAAGACCATATTGCCTAAAGTGCTCATTGACAATGGATCAACTTTAATGTAATGCCGTTGATCACATTGTCTCGCTTACCAGTTGATGTCAGTCAGATCAAGCATAGCCATACAGTTGTTAAGGTGTTCTATGGGACCAAGAGAGAAATCAAAGGTACTATTTCGATCACTTTAGATATTGGTTTTTACCTATTTGAGATTGAATTTCATATGATGAACATTGTCCTCGCCTACAACTATTTATTGGGGTGACCATGGATTCATTTTGTAGGGGCCATCCCATCATCTCTACACCAAAAGGTTAAATTCATAGTTGATGAGAAGTTGATTAGCTTATCTGGGGATGAAGACATTATGGCCATGACTTTTACTGAAGCCCTTTACATTGAAGCAGATACTAAAATTAAAGGATGTTCTTTTAGGTCTTTTGAAATTATCAATGCCACTTTTGTTGCAGAAGGGCCTATAATCCCAAAACCCAAACTTTTAAAAAGCAACTACATGGTTCTCAGGCTTATAGTCAGGAAAGAAGCTCGAGTTGAAAATGGACTTCGAAAATGCTTGCAAGGGATCAGTTGATTTATCAATGTTATTGGCAAGAAAGACAAGCAGGGACTGGGCTTTAAGCCAAAATTGAGTCAAAAAAAGAAACTTGAAGACAGATCTCTAGGAAAGAAGCTAGTCTAAGCCTTCAGTCAATAGTCAAGCTAGAAATCAACCCTCTACGCCTTACTGGATGAAATTTTCTATTATGGAAGGGTTGTTATCTGAAGAAAAAAAGCCAATGGAGTTATTATGGTGGTTGATGAAGCTTTCGAGAAGTGTCAGGTGGCCATCATTAGAGAAGACAAAAAAAAGCCAAATGATGATCATGGGATCCATCCTTGTCCTCCTGGATATATCTGGAAAAATTGGACTTGTATTGAAGGAACTATAGTGCTTAGGTCGGTTTCAAAGTAATCTTCCGAACTTGTTTTTCCATCTAAGAATCTTTCTATGAAAACTTAAAATCTTAAATTATCATTTATAGAAATGAAATGAATATGATCTTTTTGTCTTTGTCTTTCTTTGTTACATACATTTATACAAATCATGTCATACATTTGTTTGCACATTCTTTTTCTCTTTTTTACGTTTACGGATTTCCTACCTAAGGAAAAGTGGATGGTCCCGAACATGATTCAAAGGTTGATTTTGAACAGACTTCTTGCTTGAATGAGGTCAATTTCGAAGACGATTATGATGATCATACTTTACCACCTAATTTGCTAAAAATAATTGAGCGAGAGGATGAACGAATAATGCCCCATGAAAAATCCATAGAGGTGATAAATTTAGGGGATGGTGAGGATGATAGAAAAAATTTAGGATATGGACTGCCCTAATACCCATCACTAAGGAAGAATTAATAAGTTTACTCTGGGAATTTTGAGATGTTTTCGCATAGTCCTACCAAGACATTCTGGGGTTGGATATGAAAATCGTAGTCCATAAATTACTATTAAACCAAAATTCAAATCGGTTCAGTAGAAGTTGAGAAGAATGAAACAAAAAATGCTTTTGAAAATAAAGGAAGAGGTAAAGAAACAATTTAAAGTTGGATTTCTCAAAGTGGCAAAATACCCAGAATGGGTTACAAATATTATCCCAGCTCTTAAAAAGGATGGTAGAGTTAGAATATGTGTAGACTATCAGAACCTAAATCGAGCAAGTCTAAAGGATAATTTTTCTCTTCCCCATATAGATACTCTGGTTGATAATACTATGAAGAATTGCCTGTTTTTTTTCATGGATGGAGTTTTGGGGTATAACTAGATAAAAATGGCACCAGAAGACATGAAAAAGACAACCTTTGTCATAATGTGAGGAACTTTTTGTTATAAGGTTATGCTGTTTGATTGAAAAATGTAGGGGCAACTTATCAGAAGGAAATGGTCACACTATTCCATGATATTATGCATAAAGAGATAGAAGTATAATGGATTATATGATTGCCAAGTCGCCTCAAGAGGAAGGACATGTTGTAGATTTACAAAAGTTGTTCAAAAGACTGAGAAAGTACCAGTTGAAGTTGAATCCAGTAAAATGCATTTTTGGTGTAAGGTCAGGAAAGTTAATAGGCTTTATTGTGAGTAAAAAAAAAATTGAAGTTGATCTAGATAAGATTAAAGCCATCCAAGAATTACCATCCCCACGTACGTAAAAAAAGGTGCGAAGTTTCTTAAGGAGGTTGAATTGCATTGCTAGATTCATACCCTAACTCACAGATAAATGTAATATGATATTTTGGCTCTTGCAAAAATAAAACCCTAGTGAATAGAATGAAGAATGCTAGGAAGCATTTGAAAAAGTTAAGCATTATCTCTATAATCCGTTAGTGTTGGTGCCACCTATATCGGGATGACCTCTGAATTTGCACTTATCAGTGTCTGCAAGGTTTATACGTTATGTGTTAGGGTAGCAAGATGAGACAGGAAAGAAGGAGAGACCAATTTATTACCTCAATAAGAAATTTGTTGACTGTGAGGTAAATTATTCTCAAATAGAAAAGATATTTGGTGCCTTAGGTTGGGTTGCAAAAAGGCTCTAACAGTACATGTTGTATCACACCACCTAGTTGATCACCAAAATAGACCCGATCAAATAACTGTTCGAAGCATTGACTTTGTCAAGAAAGATAGGTAGATGGCAAGTCTTGCTATCAGAATATGATATGGTTTATGTGAGTTAAAAGGCAATTAAAATGAGTTTTATTGCTGAATTCCTAGCAAGCTAGGCATTTGATGATTATCAGCCCTTGAATTTTGACTTTATTGATGAGGATTTAATGAATATTTTGGTGATGGAGCATCAAATGCTTTAGACCATGGAATCGGGGCAATCTTAATATTTTTAAAAGGAAACTATTACCCTTTCACTACTCGACTGGACTTCGGTTGTACAAACAAGGTAGCAGAATATGAAGCATGTATTATGGAACTTCGGGCATCTGTAAAGAGAAAAGCTCAATTATTGAAAGTATATGGGGACTCGACCTTAGTGATTTATTAATTGTGCGAAGAATGGAAAACTTAGGATTCAAGGATGCAATAAAATAGAAAGATAATTCTAGTATTGCTTGAAAAGTTTGAGAAGGTAGAATTTATTCATCTAACTCGAGACAATAATTAAATGGCTGATGCTTTAGCCACCTTGGCTTCGATGTTTAAAGTAAATGAGGGGCAAGAGGTAACACCAATTCAAATACGCATGTACAAGTCTTTTGTGTACTATTGCAATGTCAAAATCGAAGTAGGTGGTCTCCCATGGTATCATGACATCAAAAGATATCTCAAGGATCGAACATACCCAGATAATGCCTCTGAGATTGACAAAAGAACTTTAAAGAGGCTGGTGATGAATTTTATTTTGGATGGAGAGACTCTTTATAAGAAGAGTTATGATCAAGTGTTACTAAGATGTGTTGATGCTCCCAAAGCATAGAAGATATTGGAAGAAGTACATGAAGGGATTTAAGGTATCCATGCGAATGGACACAAAATGGCAAAGCAAATCATGAGACTGGGTTATTTCTCGATGACTTTGGAAGGCAATTGTATTAAATATGCCTGAAAGTGTCATAAATGCCAAGTCTATGCTGACTAGATCCATGTACCACCTTCACCATTGCATGTCATAACTGTAACATGGTTTTTCATCATATGGGGCATGGATGTTATTGAACCAATTACCCTTGTAGCTTTGAACCGTCATCACTTTATCTTGGTGGCTATTGATTACTTCACCAAATGGGTTGAAGCAACCTCCTATACAAATATGACAATATTGACGGTGATAAAATTTTTGAGGACTAATATCATTTTTTGATTATCGATCCTTGAAAGAATTATAATGGATAACACCTCCAATTTGAATATTAAATTAATGGCAGAGGTATGTACCCAGCTCAACATTTCTCATCATAATTTAGTGATATACTATCCAAAGATGATTGGAGCTGTAGAGGTGGCTAATAAAATATTAAAAAAATTGTAGGGACGATGGTAGAGACCTACAAAGATTGGCATGAAAAGCTCCCCTTTGCCCTTTTGGCTTATAAAACTTTAGTTTGAACTTAAACTGGGGCAACACTTTATCGTTATCTATGGTACAGAGGTTGTCTTACCAATTAAAGTGAAGATCCTTTCACTTCAAGTTTTAATGGAAATGAAGTTGGAAGAAGCCGAATGCGTTCGACATCGTTATGAGCAACTGAACTTCATTAAAGAAAAAAGGCTAAAAGCTATTCAACATGGGCAGACATACCAAAAAGAATGATAAAAGTGCAGATAAGAAAAGTCATCCCAGGAAATTCCATGAGGGAGAATTGGTACTAAGAAGAATCTTGCCAGGACAAAATGATCCTTGGGGTAAATAGACACCCAATTGGAAAGGGCCTTATGTTGTCCAGAAGCCATTTTTAGGAAGAGTGTTAGTATTGGCAAAGATGGGTGGAGGAATCCTACCAAAACCCATTAATTCCAATTATGTAAAAAAATATTATGCCTAAAAAAAGAAAAACAAAAAAATAAAAAAATGGATGAAAACCTGAAAAGGCATCTATTTAGAAAAAAAAAAGAGAAAAAAATCAAATGAAAACCTAAAAAGAGTATCTGATCAAAGGTGGTATAAGAGGGAGACTTTAAGCTGAAGGCTTGAAGTTACAGCTCAAGCATTTGAAAGGAATGGACAAAGCATAATTTCCTGGAAGATTAAGTCTAAAAGAGGCATAGCATGATCAGAGGCATCTTCAAGAGATAGATCTTCACGAAAGTAAACTTTCTGTTCATAAGAAATTTTTGACAAACTAAATGGGAGATCTGTCTTATCTAAGTAATATCTAAATATCTTTTACACTTTATCATCATTTTTAAAATAACCAATGTTGAATCTTCTTTCTTTATTGCAATATAAGTACATATTTTCATTCATACCTTTGTTAAATAGTCTTTTGGACCATGCTAATATTTCTGCTAGATGATAATTAACATTTTAAGTAAATAGAAATTAAGGAAAAGGTGAAAAATTGATTTCTCTGCATTACTTTGAAAAATATAAAAACATTGCAAGGATTTTAGTCAGTAATCCAAAGTCTTTCGAACATTCTAGGAAGAATTAGGGTGGATAAACTACATATTCCCCATCATGCTCTTCCTTTTTAGCCTATATCAATTTGTTTTAGCTATTGATGGAAATTTTAGAAACCACATATTCCCCATGATGCTCTTCTTCTTCAGCCTATATCAATTTGTTTTGGTTATTGATGGAAATTTTAGAAACCACATATTCCCCATTATGCTTTTCTTCTTTAGCTTGTATAAGTTTGTTCTAACTGTTAATGGGAAATTTTAGAGACCATATATTCCCAATCATGTTTCTCTTTTTCAATTGCTAGATGATATTGATGCATGATCTAGTTTGACTTTTTAGGAATAAGTGTATCATGTCTACAATGACCTCTAAAGAAGCCTTCAAATTCAAATTCAAGGCTGGCTCTTTTTGCCAAAAATAAAAGTGATACCAATGCTTTCTGAACATGTTTTTGATCTCCAAGCAGAAATATGGGTCCATTTCATCAAATGAAAAAGAAATATTGGTCACATTTTCTCCAAAATAGGTTGGATCAGACATTGATAGAAAATTAAAACGTGAAAACTCATCATATGCATTCCTTATGCATTTGCATTCATATTTAATTTGTAGATCTTCAGTTGAATATGATATTAGAAAGAGTCTTTTGGTATAGAATGAAAAGGTAAACCTTGTATTCCTTCAAGTAATTCAGATATGAAGCATTTTTACCTCGTTTGACTGTATCAGTTTTGCCCTGGTCAACCTTTTAGGCCTAGGTTATATCCTGGTCATCATCATTTAACTGTATCGATTTCACCTTAGTCGATTCTTTGAACTTAGGATTATATTCTGGTCATCTTTATTTTATTGTATCAGTTCCACCTTGGTTAACCTTTTACACCCAGGTTATATCCTGGTCATTCTTCATTTGGCTATAGCGATTTTACCCTAGTTAACCCTTGAGGCCAAGGTTATATCTTGTTCATCATCATTTGACTGCATCAGTTTCACCCTGGTCGATCCTTTGGACTTAGGATTATATGCTAGTCACCTTCTATGACTGTATCGATTCCACCTTAGTCAACCTTTTGCACCTAGGTTACATCTTGGTCATTCTTCATTTGATTGTATCGGTTCTACCCTAGTCAACCCTTTAGACCTAAGTTATATCCTAGTCACCCTCATTTGACTATATTTGTTTTACCCTGGTTGATCCTTTTGACGTAAGACTATATCCTAGCCACTTTTATTTGACTGTATCAGTTTTGCTCTGGTCAACTTCTTTGACCTAGGTTACATCTTGCTGACCCTCATTTGACTGTAACGGTTTTGCCCTAGTTAACCCTTAGACCTATGTTACTTCCCGTTAACCCTTTCACTTATTGAATTATCGACTTTGTCCCAGTTAACTTGTTTGTTTGTTGACTTGTAGGTTTTATCTCAGCTAATTTTTCTTTTTGTTGGCTTACAGGTTTTGCCCTAATCAACTCTTTTCATTTGTTGACTTGTAGGTTTCGTCTCGATCAATTTTTTTTGCTGACTTATCAGTGTCATCCCAGTTAACTCTATTTATTTATCGACTTATAGGTTTCATCTCAATCAACTTTTCTTTTTAGTGACTTGTCAGTGTCATCCCAGTCAACTCCATTCATTTATCCACTTATAGGTTTTGTCCCCATCAACTTTGTTTTTGTTGACTTGCATGGTTTTGCACCAGTCAACCCCTTTTGACTTAAGTTTCATCCTGTTCATCCTTAATTTAACTATTCACTTTTGGTTAATTAATCATTATATTCGTTATTAGTTTAGATTATTTTTAAAAGCTTAGTAACCCGAATGAAATTACGTTTATTTAGTCTTTGCCCTATTCCTAATTCTCAGCAATGGCCAAAGAAGGGCAGCTGTAGACACTTAATTTTGTCTGTGTCTTTTTTTTCGATAGTCTTAGTAATCCAAGATCGAAAATGTGTTTGCTGCCCCAATAAAGGTCGACCTCTGTCAAGGAATTTTTAAATTTTTTGTAACTTATTCCATCACACATACAAGATCATATTGACACATGATAGAAAAAATGCCATTTAAAGACTAATCTCAGATGAAAGGCCAAATATTTAAAAAGAAATTTTTTTTT
>JBBYHM010100814.1:0-12816 GCA_038381775.1 Adansonia rubrostipa | reverse complement strand
GACACATGATAGAAAAAATGCCATTTAAAGACTAATCTCAGATGAAAGGCCAAATATTTAAAAAGAAATTTTTTTTTAAAATATTTTCTTGCCAAATTTGTAAAATTATTCTTGCAAATGATATCACGATCAAAATTTCTATTTTCATGAACTTTTTGAGATTTTTTCTTAAAGCTTGAAAAATTGACTGTCGTATACTTTTACCAGCACTTGTGTAGTATTCATGCCAATATGCATTCCAAGAAATCAAAAATATTCAAGTAAAATAAGTATTGGTTAATTAATTTGTTAATAAAAAATGAGTATTGGCTAATATGGTCAAATTGTCAATTTTTTTAATTAATTTTGAATTTTTATAGTATCGCGAGTATTGTACTCATGAAATTGTTTTAGTTAACTTTATTTCAGATCAGAATTTTTTTTATTTTTTTATTTTTTATAATTAATATTTTAGATAATATGTTGTATTTAATCTATTTTATATAATTTTTAATGTATTCTTTAAAATTTTCTCAGTTTCAAAATACGAGCTTTCTTTTACCTGTAAAATTTTTAGTAGAATTTTCTCGAGTTTTGAACTTCAAAATTCTTTAAATATTTTCGTTTAACCACCATCATATTAGTTTTTGAAAATTCATTTTATTTTATGAGTTTTGTATTTTTTAGTATTTTTTCATTTTTAAGATACGGATTTTTTCACTCTGTAAACTTTTTCAAGAAGAATTTTTCAGTTTAAGATTCTTAAAATTCATTAAATATTTTGATTAAATTTATATTATATTAGTTTTTAAAAATTTAATTTATTTAATGAGTTTTGCATTTTTTTTTGAATTTTTTCATTTTCAAAATATGAAGTTTTCTACTCCATAATTTTTTTGGAAGGAATTTTTTGAATTTAAGATTTTCAAAATTCATTAAATAATTTCATTAAATTTATATTAAATCAGTTTTAAAAAATTTAATTTATTTTATGAGTTTTGCATTTTTTTCAAAATAATAAATTTCTTCAAAAAAGTTTTTTTTGTAAAATTTTTCGAGTTTTGGTTTTTAATTTTTTTCTTTCTTCTTGTACATAAGACTTCTTAAAAATTTTTCTTTTATAATTCAATACTTGAAATTTTTACAAAATTTTTTTATTAATTTTATTAATTTTTTGGGGGCAAAATCTCTTTAATGGGCCTAAAAAGTTTAACTTTTGCAAATAAGCCCAATAATTTCTCAGCAAGCCCAATGACTTTACCAAGCCCATTTTCTTGATTTTCCACCAAACTCATTTCATCTCTAAAAGCCTACCAAGCCCATTTTAATCTCTATTTTTCTAACAAAGTCCACTAACTTTTTCTTTTAATTTTTTAATTTTTATATCAGTTATTTTGATTCAAATTTTTTTATTTTTTATTTTTGATGGAATTTTGATTGGAATTTACATATGATTAAATTCTTAATTGGATTTTTTATGTGGAATTTTGTTGAGTGCATGGATTTTAATTTGTTATCAGTTTTTCATGAAATTTCCAATTACGCTTTTTAGGCACCTTGATTGTATTTGTTTCCAATTAGTTACATGAAATTCAATTTCGTTGCAATTAAATTCTTTTCTAACTCATTTAGTTTCTTCCTAACTAAATCCATCAAGTATGCCAAGAATACACATGATCATCAAGCCATCTAAACTAGCATAATCATGACAATAGGATGGTGGCTTGTAAGAAAAGATGATAAGGGTTTGGGCTTATGACACACCAATAATGATTTTTAACTTAACTACTTAACCAAATAATAAGTAAACAAAATTAAAAAGAAAAAGAAAAAGCATGGAAAAAGGACATGGATTTTTGGCCAAGGAGGATGAATCATCCTCCCCTATAAATGGGGGAGGATGTTTTCTTCAAGCACCTTAGTTTGGAAGCCAAAAAAAAAAGAAAAAAAACTTATAAAATGTTTAGGAATGTATTTTATCAATTTATCAAGTTAAAATACATTTTTTTGTTTTGGGGTCTTTTTGTAATTTTAAAAAGTTTAGGGATTTTTGTGTAAATATTAAAAAATTTATTCTAGGGGCAAAAAAAGGTGACTGAATCTTGCTTGTAATTTTCTATGTGATTATTTTGATTTATTTGTTGCTTAATTTTATATTTTAATCATGTAAGCACCTTTTTGCAGATTTAGGAAAGTTTAGGGACCATTAAGGAAATCTAGCATTTTTAGGCCAAAATGGCCATCTCTAGCCTAAAATCATTTACTTAAAGTATTGTAGATATTCTTAGCATTCCATTGGTCCGACGATAGGGTGTTAAAAATAAAATAAAATATACGTTAAATCTTTTTGCATTTTTTTGGTTCTTAATTAGGGTACAAAATGCAATTTTTAAAAATTTAGGGACTTATGGCATTTTTTCATGTTAGGTTATTTTAAAATTTAAATTTCCCATTTAGGGTATTTATATTTTTACCATTTAGGAGTAATATTTAATTTTAAAAAATTTAGGGATCCATTAGCAATTTTCGTACCTTAGGCTAATTTTGTAATCTAAATTACTCATTTAGAGTAGAAATCATTATTACTTGTCTTTTCACATTTTTAGGGTTGCCGGGATACTTTCACGTTGAATGTACACCCTAGAGGTATTTTGGTAATTTTTCTTGAGTCGAGTCTTAGGTAGCCATTGGGATGCTTTTATGCCAATGATATGCATTTAGGGTAGGTTCACCTTTCAATGATTATTTTTGAGTCTTTTAGGGCTGTCGGGATACTTTTATGTTGAAGGTACACCCTAGAGGCAGTTTGGTAATTTCTTTCAAGTCGAGTCCTAAGTAGTCATTGGGATGCTTTTATGCCAAATATGTGCATTTAGGATATATTCACCTTTTTATAATCGTTTTAATGTTCTTTAGGGTTGCCCGCATACTTTCATGTTGAAGGTACACCCTAAGGGTATCTTGGTAATTTTCCTTGAGTCGAGTCTTAGGTAGTCATTAGGATGCTTTTATGCCAAAAATGTACATTGGGATAGGTTCACCTTTTTGTAATCTTTTTCATGTCTTTTAGGGTTATTGGGATATTTTCATGTCGAAGGTGCGCCTCAAGGGTATTTTGGTAATTTTACTTAAGTTTAGTTCTAGGTAGTCATCAGGATGCTTTTATGCCAAAGATGTGCATTTAGGATAGGTTCACCTTTTTATAATCTTTTTCATGTCTTTTAGGGATGCCGAGATACTTTCATATCGAAGGCATAGCCCAAGGGCATTTTGATTATTTTGCATTAGAACCAAGTCCTATGTGATTACTAGGATACTTTCATGTCAAAAGTAAACATTAAGAATAGCTTCATCATTTTAGATTGTTATCAAGTTTTAGGATGTTCTATAAATATTTTCAATAAAATATAAGTTTTTCTTTTTAAAAAATTAAGGCAATGTCTCCAAATTAGAATAATACATAGCATTTCTCTCAAAATATGGGAGAGGTTCTACAGATTATTTTAATATCAAGATATCCTTTTCAGAATGGAAATTGAGATTTTTATAAATTTAAAACAAATAGTAAAACCTTTCACATTCCTCTAGCCTTCCATCGGCATGTGAAAGATACTTTGAATTTTAAAACCTTTTGTGTTCCTCTGGTTTTCCGTTGGGATGCAAAAAGAGAATGATAAAAAGCTTTTGGGCTCCACTGGCCCTCCAATGAAGTGTGTAAGAGATTTTGATTTTTAAAATTTTGAAAACTCGATTTTCCTAACATGAAATAATAAATTTGTTTTATAAATTATTATTTTAGGAATTTATAATTAAATGTCATATGTTGAAACTGAATAAAAATTAAAATTTAAGTTAACACATAATTAATAAGGTAGCGGTTTTTAGGCATCATGAGAGGGTCAATCCTTACTTGTGATTGTAACCAACTCCCAGACTTTTTATATGATCTCTGGTATGATCATGAACCTAGGAGTTAATATCCTAGGGTTTCGTAACCCTCAAAATATGAACTCCTATTGGTGACTAATCTCACCAAGCCTAAATAGATTGGTGGTGACTCTAAATAAATAGTCATTTTGTAATGACTATTTAGGTTAAGTCGAGTGAGCTATTCATCTCGACCACCTAATCCCTAAAATAAAAAGATGTTGATAATAATATGGCCTATAGAAACAAGAGAATACAAAATAATGATATATTAACAAATATAGAAGCGAAGGCCATTTGAGTCAAGCTTGGTCAAGATTTGTATTTGGGGCACGTTGCGACACTAGGTAAGGCTGATTTAGTCTACGTTTGAGTTTCAACAGGAACTTTGACTTAGATTTACAAATTTGGCTTGGGGTTAGTTCTTATTGGTTTTTTTCATGATTGATGGCTTTGGGAGGCTAGGAACGACTTGACATGCAATCATAACTAGTATGCTTATTGATTCAGGATATGTGGTGCTATTTTCTAACAAGGTTGGTTGGTATTATTAACAGTTTAAGGACTAGGTGACTATTTACGTGTCTTAATCGGTTTAGTTAGTGTTTGAATTTTGACAGGATTTTAAACTGAGGTGTATAATTTTGGCTTGGGTTAGTTTTGATGGTTTTTCAGGACTGATGACTTTGGAAAACCAGGAATGATTTGACACATGATCATGACAGGCAAGCATTAAGTGTGAGGGACTCATGATCTTGACAAGCAAGGCGTGAATATAGCTCCTTGTGCTCTCCTCATCTTTTTAATGTATTATAAAGAAATCTTAATGTGAATCTTATTTAATTATCAACTATTATCAACTAAATGACAAGTAAGATGCAATGTAGTTGTGATGTAAGAGGGTTAAAAATAAATAGGATGGTATTTCATTCATGACAAGAAAGGCAATACAATTATGTTTAACATTAATAAAAGGTATAATGACAAGAAAGTATAACGATAAGAATGTAATCTTTTAGGCGATTAAGGCCTCTGATAATCATGACATGAATGTTTCATTCAATGCACCTTGAGATCTTTCACGAATGACTAACATGTTTGATGCAAGCTAATCTTTTGAAAACCTCTAAGGTTACCCATTTTCTTTAGCAATTGCCCTATTTAGGATAGGTTTGACTTGGTTGATGTTGGTTTTGATTTTGGGTTTGGTTAAGGTAGAGTTGAATGGGATTTAGTTTGATGAGTACAAGATTAGGTGAAGGTTTGACTGAGATTTTTTTTTAATAAGCATTTTGGGTAAAATCTGATCTGGTTTAGGTTTAGTCAATACTAATTTTTTTTCTTGACTCTTGTTTTTTTTTTATGATTTCTCAATAGATGATGCCTTCTCAAGTTGTCATCTTTTAAGCATAATATTTCTTGATAGAGTCTAAATTGACTAAATTAGGCAAAAACATTGTTATCCATTTCTGTTAGGATCAAGGCCTTCTGTAGAAAGCTTGTTTCACGATATAAGGTCCCTTCGAATTAAGGGTCCACTTGCCTCGGGTGTTTTTATGGTTCAAGAGGATTTTCTTGACGACTAATTCTTCTTTATGAAAGCATCAAGGGTAAAGCATTTTGATCATGAGTACTGATCATACATCTTTGATACATTTGACCATGGCAAATGGCTTTTACTCATTTTTCTTCAATAAGGTTTAGTTGATTATGTTAGTTCTTGACTCATTTAGCCTTTTCAAGTTTAACCTCCATCAAGACTCTTAGAGAAAGGATCTCGACTTCTATAAGTAAGATGGCTTCCATACTGTAGACAAAGGAAAATTAGGTAGCACTCATAGATGTTAAGATTAAAGTTCGATATGCATGGAGTGCAAAGGGTAGTTTTTCATACCAATCTTTGTTCGTCCCAGCTATTTTCTTAACTATCTTCTTGATGTTCTTGATGGCTACTTCAACTAGCCCATTGATTTTCAGGCTGTACGCCATAGAGTTATGATGCTAGATTTTAGATTAGGATGCTTGCATCATGTTATTTTCTAAGTTGTGAGCATTGTCAGTAATGATTTGTTCAAGAAGTCCATATCGACAGATAATGTCCTTTCTTAGGAACTTATAGACAATTGACTCAGTGACATTGGCGTATGAGGCTACCTTCACCTATTTAGTGAAGTAATCAATCACCACTAGGATAAATCGATGTTCATTGGCAGCTTTAAGGGTGATATGCCTAATGATATCCATGCCCCACATAGAGAAAGGCTAAGAAAGGCTATCATGACATGAAGTGATGACGGTGGGATGTTCATTTTGTCTGCATAAATTTGACACTTGTGATATTTCTGGGCATAGTTGATATAGTCCTTTTCAGGTGTTAGCCAGTAATAGCCTGATCTTATAACTTGCTTGGACATCTGGTGCCCATTAGCATGGATTCCATAGATCCCCTCATGAACTTCTGCTAGGATCCTTTTGGCTTTAAGAGCATTGACAAGGTTAAGTAAAACTTGATCCCGACTCTTCTTGTATAAGATTTTACCATCAAGAACAAATCCCATAGCCATTCTCTTGATGGTCCTGTTGTCGTTCTTTGTGGTATGCTTAGGGTATTATTGATCCCTAATGTAGTAAAAGATGTGATGATACCATAGTAGGCCATTCCTATTTTCTTTGACATTCTGACAATGTGCCAGAGTCATATAAATGCTCATTTGAATGGAAACGACATCCGATTCTTGATTAACTTTAAACATAGATGATAAAGAGGCTAAGCCATCGGCTATTTGTTTTTTTTTTCTTGAGGTAAGTGCTGAAAGCTAATATCATTAAATTCTTTTTTGTGAGATCAGCTTACCAAAATGAATCAGTTTAGCATTATGACTTTGCCCTTTTTCTTTCAGTTGGTAGATGACGAGGGCTGAATCCCCAAAACCTTGTAAAGTCTTTATATTTCTCTTGATATCCATTTGAAGCCCTATGACATAGGCTTTATATTTCTATATTGTTGGTGTAGTCAAAGTTTAGTTGGCAAGAATAGTGACTTCTGTTGGGTGAAATCAATATTGCCCTGATTTCATGCCCCAAAGCATTTGACACTCCACCAAAGCACATTGCCCATAATCGATCATGACTAGTGATATCTTCCCTTTTCATGATGTACATCAGATCTTTGTCCAGGGAATCAAAGTTCAAAGGTTTGTAGTTGTCTATTGCCCGGCTCTTTAAAAAGTCAGCTATCATGCTACCTTTGATAGCCTTTTGGTTGACATAAATGATATCATATTCAAAAAGCAAGACTTGTCACTCGACCAATCTTCTTAACAGTGCAGGGGATTCGTATAGATACTTGATAGGTTCAAGTCTTGCAATTAGCCATGTGGTGTGGTATAACATGTATTGCCTAAACTCTTCAGGTCATCCAAACCAAAACACAACACAATTTCTTAACTATGGAGTAATTACTTTCACACTTCGTAAACTTTTACTGAAGTAGCAAAGTACTTGCTTTCTTTTCCTGACTCATCATGCTACCCATGCACACAACCCATACACTTGTCAACATTACTACGTGAGGATCAAATTTCAACTAGAAATTAATAGTACTAGCAATGGTGGGTTTGAGCGAAGAAGTAGAAAGATGGGGTTGCATTTGTCAGAGAGTTGGGATCTGAATTTGGAGAAGTAGTTCAATCTTCCTAAGAAGCTTCTTACCTCTTTTTAGGTTTAAGGTGGTGGCATGTTTTGAATACCTTTGACATTATTTGGGTCAACTTTAATTCCTTTTTTGCTAACAATGAAGCCTAGTAGCATGCTTAAGTGACACTAAAAGTACATTTGACGGGGTTAAACTTTAGCTAAAATTTTTATAGTCGTTTAAAGAGCTTTTTAAGATTTGTGACATGCTCATATTTTTTTGTTGACTTAATGATCATATCATCTATGTAGACCTTAATTTCCTTATGCATTAAGTCATGGAATAATGTCACCATGGCCTTTGATAAGTTGCCTCAGCATTTTTAAGTTCGAATGGCATGACTTTGTAGCAAAATGGTCCCCACATGGTTATGAAGATAGTTTTTTCCATGTCTTCAAGTGCATTTTGATCTGATTATAACCCAAGAATTTGTCCATGAAAAAGAATAGAGAGTTCATGGTTGTGGTGTTGACCAAAGTGTCAATGTATGGTAACAAGAAGTTATCCTTCGAACTAGCTCTATTTAAATCTCAATAATCAACACACATCCATACTTTGCCATCTTTTTTAAAGACTGGGACAGTGTTAGCAATCCATTCCAAATATTTAACTACTTTAAAGAATCTTGCTTCAAATTGTTTCTTGACTTCTTCCTTGATTTTAAGAAGCATATTCGGTTTCATCTTTTTTAACTTTTGTTGGATTAGTTTGCATTCAGTTTGAAAGGGAGCCTCTGGACTACAATGTTGATGTCTAGACCAAGTATGTCTTGGTATGACCAAGCAAATATGTTTTGATACTCTTGAAATAGGTTTATCAGTTTGGTTCTAGTAGAAGGGAAGTTTTGATTTTGACCTCTTTTTGATATGTTTTTATTCCTAAATTTATAACCTTAATTGACTCTTCATAGGGCAAAATCTATTTTTCTTCATGCTTAACTAATCATAACTGATCTAGTGGCATGGGGTTCTCATTAGAATCTTTTTCAAAGTCTACTTCACTACTACATATTGACCGTTTGAAATCAATCTCTAAGGGCTTATTGGAAATATCCACGTCACTTTTATCAGAGCACTTAAAGGAGTTATGAGATAAGCAATATAGACAAATATATACATAAAGGAAATTTTAGTAAAGATGAAGAAAAATAAGAAGAAATAGCAAACAAGATGAAATGCTTTATGCAAAAGTCATTATTATTGATAATATCTGATAAAAGATGCCCATCATAGGATCTTTAAGAGCTATTGGGCAAAACCAAGTAGGATTTTAATTCTTGACATTAAAGAAAAATAAATTTAAAAAGCATAGGGATTTTTGAAATGACCCTGATGTCAAGAAAAGACTTTAGTGAATAGGGTTATGTTTCATTACTCAACTTTGATAGGCTTGACTAAACATCAACAGCATGGATATAAAGGTTACAAAAGGCTCAATTCAGAATGACTAAGACATCTTTGGCTTTTCCTTCTTCTACCTGATTTGAATCCATGCATCCTCCCAAATGAAAAGTCTCATGGATTGGTGGGAATTACCATAAGCTTTGGTCTTAGCTCTAGGCCTATAGATAGGGTAACCTCTAATCTCTAGCCTTTTTAACTTCTTGTTTCTTATATTGCATGTTGGACTTGAATGCTAGGTTCTTTCTGTTAACCTAACTACTGACCTTTAAAGCTTTGGCCTTTCTTGCAGATTCTTACAAAGCCTTTATCTAGCTTGACAACCTTTGCCAATAGTTTACTTTAAACCCATGTAAGTATTCCTTGATAGTTAAGGCTCAACTATCAGTAGGCTTCTCCATGAATATGGCATTGACAAACTCAAATGACTGGAAAGATGACTTAAGTGCATTTTAATTTGTTTCAATATAGGTGGCATTGGTAAAAGCAATGGCGATCATCTCTTCTTTGGCTCTAATACCAACCATTTTGTCATCAATCGCAAATTTTAGCTTTTAATGCAAGGATAAGGATACTACCCTGGTTGAATGTATCCAAGGCCTCCCTAACAGGCAATTGAAGGATGGAATGAATCCATTACTTAAAAATCAATATATGTGATGGGCATATCTAGAGTGAGATAGTGATGTTCTCAGTAACTCTATGACAAGTCCCGTTGAATACTCACACTGTTGTGTGGCTATGCTTGATATTGGAGGTATCAACATAAAACTTGTTGAAGGTGGCCAAATGAGTTAAGAGCAAAACCACTGGTTATAAGAACCTTTGGCAGAATGTGTCATCTGGAGTGTATGTTGATATGTAAGGCTTTGTACCTATCCTTATATTTGAGAGAGATCTTTTCATCGATAAATAAGATATAGTTATCAGTGGTGATATTATTCATCAGGTGATCCAATTTGCCCATTGAAATATCTGGTGGCATATTTGCCTCATTCAACACTTTTAACAATGCATTTTAATGAACCTTTGAGTTGAATAGTAAGGATAGTACAGAGATCTTAGCTAGTTTTTGCTAAACTGATCGATGGCACGATACTTACTATGTTTGATAAAGGTTTACTCAGTGGCTTTTTTTATCCAACCCCTCTTTGACTTTTCTAGATTCTAGGTCTTTTGTTTTATCCTAGGATAAGTCAACTATCGGAGAGGTGTCAATTGTTGACTATCTTAAGCTAAGATGCATAATAATAACATCTGCCACTGTGGGTCAAATGGCTAACTCTTAACAAATTAACAATGAAGTTAATTAAGTGGGCTCTTCGATCATCATGACTTACCCCTCATATTTCTAGGGAATGACTTTGTCGTTCTTATATCAGAATGGTGCAAGAGTTCTTATAAACAGCCTAGACATAGGCATTAAAGAATTTGCCTTGAAATTTGATTGTCCATAAAGGATAAAAGGTCATCCTCTTTCATAGGATGGTTGTGTTATTTTTCCCAATCATATTCACCGATTTAGTAGAAGATGCTTGCTTCTTATCATAAAATTCACTACTGCCTTCATTCATCATTCTCTAGACCATCGTGCGAAATTATTTGCATGTCTGAAGAGCATGGCCATAAATAGTGTAAAAGTCACAAAAATCATTAAGTTTTTCTTTTGATCTTTTAACTGTATTAAGCATTCTGCCAGAATCCAAACTAGACTCATTGGCATCCTAACTTCTTTTATGCTTTTCTTGACCTCACCATCATCTTCGACACTAATCATTTTTACACTCACTTGGCATGGTTTGGTAAGGGGTTTGCAGCAACACTCAGCCCTTGGTTCATCTTGAATTATAGAACCTTTGAATCAATGAGGCATTGTACCTTTCGCTTGCAAGAAATGTAATTTTTGATATTGTTCCTCGCTATCTTTATTCTGCATGATAGTCGTAATGGGCATTGGAGTTATACCACTGAGGGTATGGAAGTTTTTTCTCTGGGACGTACATGAGAGCAATTGGTTACCCTTGAAGTAGAGCCTGATAAAGCTCTTTGTAGATAATAGGGATAGGATCAAACTATTGTCTTTATTGGTTTGCACTTTGATTGTTTAGTGCATTGTTGGCAGGATTGTTGACATTTTCGTTGGCTTGCGATTAGTTGTTTCATGGTGGATTTGGTGGGACAATAAAGGATGGGTTATAGGTTATAGTATAAACTAGCTTAGGAGGTGTCATAATCAGGTTTGAGTAGGGTGCTCTTGAGTTGTAAGGATTGGGCATTTGATACTAGCTCATTTGGGATAGGTTGGCATAAGTTATGGCATTCACCTTTTCTTCTTTTTTCTTATTAGTAGCAAGCCTCGTACTCGATCCAGATGACTCACCGTAGACATCCTACCACTTTTAATTGTTGTATCAATCATTTAGCTCAATAAAACCAGATTGATAAACGTTTTAGTGGTGGTTCATACCAATTTCTCATAATAAGAGGTCCATGGGGTGTTGATGAATGCCATGGTCATCTCTTTCTTAGTTAGAGGGGGTTGGACCAAAGTTGCCTCTTATTTCCTCTTTTAAGCATATTGCCTAAAACTTTTGATTGGCTTTTTCTTTAAGTTCATAATGGGGAAAAGGTAGGGAGCTCATTCTAACACATATTGGTCTCGGTTCAAAAAGGCTCTATCTAGGTTTGCCCATGATTGAATCATAACGTTATCAAGTTTAATGTACCATTAGGCAGTCACCTTGACACACTGTGTTGAAAATAGTGAATAAAGAGCTTTTCATTTTGTACCCAGCCATCTTTCAAATATGTCGTTGAACTTCTCAAACTCAGGTATTTTGAACTTTAGTGGAATGACAAGGTTGGACGCCAAAGATAAAGATTCTGCATCTATAGCTTTTAACTTATCACTTCTCTCGATAGCTCGAAAATGCTTCTGTCACTACTAAAACTTGTCCATCTTATTGGCACACATTATAGGTTTTTAACCATTTATTTTTTTATTGATCATCATGGTCAAGGGTTATAGGATTGGTTAGCGAAACTCACTTATTCCTCCATTGGAATTCAGGGGCAAATTAATTAGTCACCATTGGATTCTGATATATCATTGATGGTCTTTGCAAGGTTGGTGTCATGTTACACTGTTGCTCTTGACAGGTTTCTTCCTAGGTAGTTTAGTACTACCAGTGGGGTGATTTTCCAAATTAGCTGACTCTTTTTGGGTATCCACAATATATCACAATGTACCTCAGGGTGGATCCCCACGGATCAATAGGTGCGCACGACTTAAAATATTTCCTTAACTTGAAAATATCTTCTTGACCGAGACTTTTCTTTAGCGATACGATGAGAATGAGAAAGTATGAATTCTTGACTTGTGATGCATTGGGGGGAACTATAAGACGAATTTCTCATCTTATTGGTCACGGATGACCATCATGAAATGGCCAATGCTAGGAGTTGCCACCGATCATTTCAGGCTAGGCATGATCGGATGCCTATTGAAACCTATGTTCTGAGTTACGAAACTCAAAACATCGATCTCGTGGTCTACGTAATGCAAAGATTCGCCGTTTGGGTTTGGGAGTTGATTACGTGCGATGAGGTATGAACCTCTTCGTGACACCCGAAATAGGTACCTTACTAGTTATGTCTTATCTCAGTTTTGATTCTTTCGATCTTAACTTGTCACTATTTTAATATGACCCTCTTCAAATGCATGAATCTTATAGAAATGATCCAGGTTTTGATGAAAAAGATTTAATCTCATATACACCCCGGAGAGATGGGGAATATAGAGATTTTCAATAAAAA
>JBBYHM010100496.1:5647-41466 GCA_038381775.1 Adansonia rubrostipa | reverse complement strand
ATTCCCTAATCCCATATAGTTTTGGATGATGGTACAACACGTTGGCCATGTTACTAAACGGAACATGAGACTCAAGATCAACGTTTAATATTAAAAGGATTTCTTTTTTTTTTTTTTTGAAAAATGAACTTAGACCATGAATCTAAAGTTGAAATGTTGATTCCTAAGATTGGGAGACCAATTTGATGAAAGCATTAAGTCCATTCTACTCTTCATCTATTGGAAGCAGCATAAACCTAACTTGAGGATGTTTTTAAAAATCAAGTTTTAAGAAACAAGCAAGCATTTTGATAGAGATATCATGAACAAAATGCAGCATATACAAAGATAAACATATGTTAAACATGTAAACATACAAAGATGATAATCTAACATGAAAATGGATTACATAAATGCAAGAAGATGACAGTAGGGTGCATGGGGATGATATGAACATGTTTGAACAAGGGAATAGATGCTGAAGTTGTCAGGACAGCATTTTCAGCATTTTTATTTCATGAGACTCCTTAAAACACAAAAAAAATGTTTGAACATACCTAAGACATGTTAAGGTGACCATTTAAATATGAAATGGATATGTGAATATGGAAGGAACATGGCAAAAGATGCATGAACAGAGGCTGTGTAATGATGAAAATGAAGTATGGTGAGTTTATATATCCCACAACATCAAGGTGTCAAGAGGCTCATCAAAATCCTAAGACTACCATAACCAAGGCAACAATAGTTCATGAGAGCCTTTGAAGGATCATGGCAGCATGAAGGGCTCACTAAAATAAAATGGATGATCAAAATAGAAAATGTATGGAGCAAGGTAAAAAATATACTAGCAAAAGCTTAAAACTTCCTTCTTTTCTAAAAGCAGTGACTTTAAGCTCAGTTCTTTTCCTCTTTTTACTATTATTTAGCAAAAAAGGGTGAAAGGAAGAAGCTTTCTGGTAATATGGTTGCTGGTGGGGTGTTTTGAAAAGATGATCAAAATAAAAAATGTATGGAACAAGGTAAAAAATATACCAACAAAAGCTTGAACTTTCATCCTTTTTTAAAAGCAGCGACTTTAAGCTCAGTTTCTTCCCTCTTTTTACTATTATTTAGTAAGAAAAAGGTGAAAGGAAGAAGCATTATGGTAATATGGTTGCTAGTGGGGTGTTTTGAGGATGAAAGTATGTGAAAGTTTAAGTGTTTAAAGGTGTTTTGGTGGTGGTTTTAGAGAACTACGGGAATGGAGCTTGGTTAAGGGTGAAAGGTGATGGAATAGTGTTTTTGATGAGTTTTTGGAATTAGAGTTGCTCAAAGATTTATGGGAATGGAAGATAAGTTTTCTGAGATTGATGGAGAGCTTTTTTTTATAGCTAGGATTTTTTTTTGAGATAGCTGGGAGGGTCTTTTATTCAATGCTTAACCACTGCATTTATAAGACAATGCAATGGAATTTTTTATTTTTCCCTTCTGCTCTAAGGGACATCTCCAGCTCAGCTGACTTTTTTCTTATTGATTTTGTCTTGTTGAGCGAGGAGGCAGAAATGCTGTGACAACCTGCAACTGGAGATATGCATGCCATGCCCTTTTACACCCATATATCTTATGAAAGTGACCTTTGTCATTGTTTGTTTGGGCTCTGAAAATTTGTTTGAATCCGTTAGTGAACCCATAGTTGAGGTTTGCAACCATTTATGACAATTCATTGGTGCAAAAACATGTTTAAATCGAGTTTTCAAAGGCTAAAAAGTGGCTCTAACCAGGCCAAAATGCCTTGGTGTATCGATACAAAATAGTTGTATCAGTACACAAGGCATTTTTTACTCTTGAGTATCAATACAATAAGCTGTGTATCGATACTAAGAGCAAAAAATGTTTTCGGTCTTGAGACTTAGATGCCTATATCGATACTCCATGGATTTGTATTGATACTCATGCTTGTGTATCGATACATTTTGCCAAAAATCACAACTTTGGCTACTACCAAGGTCATATTGATACAAATATGCTAGGTATCGATACCATATCTCGGATATCGATACTTAACCTTCTTGTATCAATACTACGTGTGCAAATTTGAATTTTTGATGATGTAAAGCCTCGTATCAATATTCATACACTAATATAACTTACACATACCTATGGCTTCCCAAGTTGCCTTAACTTAGTCATAAACAATGAGAAATTGATCCGTGCATTCATTTGAATGACCATGGTGACACCATGAATAATGGCCTTTGATGCCTTATTTTTATATTTTTCTTTAATATAGTCCATAGGCATTTCAAAGCTTCCCAAAAAATTTTTTCGCCTAGCGCCGTGTTGCCTAATAGTGCCTAGAGAGAAGGCATCTAGTAGCCATCTCCCAGTTTTTATTTTAAATTTTTAATTTTATCACCCTTCATCTGAGTCTTGTGGTGCCAAAAGTGGGCCAGCCAAAATGAGGTGTCTACATTAAGGATAAATTCTTATCGCAAGATATGATTATCATGCCAATTTTTTTTTCACTTTTTGTGTAATTTGGTATTTTCATAAGCATTCTCCAAGAAAGCATACCTCACATGGGTGAGTATTGGCTTAGGCTCTAAGTCAAGCTGTTTCTCAATCATTAGTAGTTGTCGTAATGTTTCAGAATACGAATCTTGATATATCATAGAAAAAACACTTCTTGTTCACTATAAGGCCGTAGTTGTCGGACTAAATTGTTCATCGAGATTCTCATATCAAAACACAAGATGGCTAGGTTAAGGAGTCTTCACCGATATTTTTAGGCTAGATGTGATTGGCAACCTATTAAAACTATTCACTTGAAGTTAAAAAACTCAAAAGGAATGATTTTACAATCTGTGCAATCTAGAATCCACAAGAAAATTGAGTTCGGGTGTCAATTACACCACAAGTAAGGATTCATCCCTTTCGAGATGCCTAGAAATTATTACCAACTAGTCAAATGTATTTGAGTTACATTTTCGTTAGTTTAGATTATTCAAATATTCAACTATGACTCCCTTTTATTCATGAAAACAAACATATATCAATGAAAAAGAGAAACATGTTTCCCGAGACTTGCATCAAGTACTTATGAGAGCAATCAAATATTGATCCAAGATAGCTTAAATCCATAGCATGATTTCGAGCAAAATTTTTTTTTTTGTAAAAAGAAAATTTTCATAAAAGTGCAATGACTTTAAAAATATTTCTAGATCAAGTATTAATTAAAATTATTTTGAAAATTAGACTCTATTCAAAGGATATTATAAAAGAGACATAAGGATTGAATTGAAAAATGTGAAACTTTGAAAATAAAGCTAAAAATCAATATTTATTATTCTTATTAACTTGAAAACCTCAATGTGAGCTTTTGATAACCTAATATTAATCATTCCTAAGACTATGGACTATTAAAATGACACTTCTAAAATCAATTTTGAGGCATCCGGATGCCTCAAAATAGCTTACATAAAAAAACCAAAGAAACCCAAAAATACTTAATAGCTTTAACTTTTAGGGCTCCTCAAATTTATTTTGAACTTTTGCAACCACTAAAAATCACAAACTAAAATCATTGTGAAAGCTGACTCAATTACTTCACACTAAAAATACTAAAAAAATCCAAGAAAATCATATTAGGCATCAAATGAATTTTTTAATTGACCATTACTACATCACTTAGTACATCGAAAAGCCTATGTTGTAGATTTTTCTTCTTAATTTATCCAAAATTTCCACTAGACTAGCCATACATGATGGAAATCTTACTTAACCTATTTTAATTAAAAAATATGAGAAAAATCAACAAAAATAGTTATCCCTGCTGAAAACATCCTACTTTACACCACTGCTCTTGAAATAAAGCTATTTGAATAGCTCATGTTATGGAATTCATCTCGCCATGAAATTGGACTTTTCAAAAGCCTATTGCATTGCAATTCATTGCAGATTAAAGTTAAAATATTAAAAAAAATTATACCACTAGCAACATAGATAAAAGTATTTTTTTCTATACTACTATGCTAGAAAATACAGTGACTCAAAAACAGCGCGTATGTATAAACACTTATCATGAATTTATTGAATTGGCTTTCAAACATTTGAATGTCTACTAACTAGGCATTTGAATTCTTTGCAACTAAAATGGTTGAAAACAATTAAAATTTCTAAGCAACTTGACTCAGAACTCTAAATGTCGCTATTAATAAAAAACTTAAGAGTCACATGAGTAACTCGTTTTTATTGCATTTATTAACATTCAGTTATTCTAAACAAATGACAAATACACCAATGCCACCCATGTGATTACTATAACCAGTAATGATATGGACATTTAAAACACCAAGAGCTATTGCTCTTGTATGACAATTGACCAAGAGCCAAAGCCACCCCTGTCCAGCCTACACCAAGGATGATTATTCAACTTCCATCTCATTTCCCTTATAAGGACGATAAGGCGATTCCTTGGAAATATGAAAACAAAACCTTAATCATCAGGGAATCTAGTCAGTAAGTAGTGAGCGTGGACCTTTCAAGAGTTAGTCACTTAGCTCGGAGTGGTAGATGTTATGCCCCAGCAGTATCAAAAAGTGAAACTTAGTAAGAGAATACTAGTCTTGTTCCTCAAACATCAAAATCTAGAATAAAAAACTCAGATTCGTTGGACTTCAAAGAGCCACTGAATAAGAAAGAAGCTACAGAATTCCTCAAGTTCATCCAACACAGTGAATACAACATCGTAGATTAGTTGAACAAGCAACCCACTAAGATATCTATGTGTCACTATTGTTGAACTTTGAAGCTCAATAGAATGCTCTTCTCAAAGTTTTCAATGAGGCTTATGTCCCTCCTGACATTTTTATAGGTCAGTTGGACCACATGTAACATTTTGTTTGGGCCACTACGGCCTGGCAGATGATTTTTATGAAGTTTCCATATATTTTTCTCAAAAAATTCACAAAATTCCCTTTCTGGAAAGGTATTATTTATGATCTAACAATCTTGGATAAGCTTGGAATGATTTTTTGAAATCCATCATGCCCTTTTAATTGTACATGCTCCTAGTGCTGAGATGAACCTAATTTTGAAAATTAATTTCGCCTAGAAAGTGGTTTTCTAAAATTTTTGAAATATTTTTATATTAAACTTTGTTGAGTTAAGTTTCCAGCGGTACCTTATTTACCCTCTGAAGTCTTCAGATGCACTCAAAAAAAATCCAGAAACAGAGATAACACAATGTTGTCCCCTGTTTTTAACCTAATTTTTGAATCTCCTTTTATCGGGACATTCAGATCTCTCAAAATGCACCCGTTTAGTCTCCCTCATAACATTAACCTTTTTTAACTCGGATCAAGATTAAATACAAAAAATAAGATTTCATATTAAAATTTTTGCCAGTAGAGATACTCTAACTCCACTACTCAAAGGGGATACTCCAACCCCATTTTTTAATCAAGGTTTAAATTTTCTCCTTGTTCTTAAATGTTCACCTCCTAACTTTGGGGATACTCTAACCCCACTACTCTGAGGATACTCTAACCTCGTTTGTAAAAAAATAATAATAAAATTTTCTTTATTCCTAACTATTTTCATTACTCTATTTTGGGAGACATTCCAACCCCACTTCTCTGAGGGGATAATCCAACCTCGCATTTACCTCAAAAACTTAAAATTTTCTCTCTTCCAGATACCTCAAACTATTTTAATAGAAATTGTCTTTGTTCTTCAAATTACTACTGAATCCAGATCAGTTTCTAAAATTGTCAACCTAATTATTTTGCAATAATCGAAGGCAATTATGAGATACATTTCGATCACCCCTCCGTTTTTTATGTTCTTTTGTTTGCGATTGCTTGTTTATGATATTATTATATTTCTCATTTTTCACCATGCTAACTTATTTCTTTTTGTAGTGTTATTGTGCATTCATATTTAAAATTTGTTTTCTAATAAAATTTATGAGGTGATGTTTCGTGTTGATATCTCTTCAGTGCCTAATATGAAACATCCAATTTTTAAAATATAATCCAAACATTGTTTTCATTAAAAAAATCCCTAAGTTCCTCACACCTTCGAGGTGCATAGGTGATCTAATTTTCCTTAATAAGAAAAACACCCTAGATTTACATTTTCCAAACTTCATGCATTAAAGAGGATTATAACTAAGTAGAGACCAAATGGAATTGATTTAATCAGGACCAAAGTGAGATATAGTTAGTAGGTACCGATTTTAGGCGTCGTGAGGATGCTAGTCCTTCCCTACGCGTAACCAACTCTCGACCCAACCAACGAATCTCTGGACTTCATAGACCTTGAAATCAGTGTTTTGAGTTTCATAACTCATAATATTGTTTTCAATAAGCGTTCGATCTTGCCTAGCCTAAAATGATTGGGGGTGACTCTAAGTTCATGGCCACTTCGTGGTGGCCATTAGGGTCCAGTTGGATGAGCGACACATCCAATAGTCCCTATCCTTTCAGATCATCATGCCTAATCCCAGTCTAATCAAGGGATAGCTCAAAAGCTCGATCATAATAAACCATCATTTATTTTTAAGTTGAGCACGCTATGCCCTTTGGGTCATCTGAAGTTTTAAAGGCTGGGCTCGTAGCGATAGCTTGGCGACTCCACTGGGAACTATTTTAGAGAGTTAGGCCTATAACTAGCTACTTCGCACTCGGTTCTTGGTTTTTCGATCTCCATAATTATTTAGATATAATTCTCTTTTATTTTTGCATACCAATCTCTATTGTTTATACTTTTGTCGTGTGATTGTTAGGGATTATTCATGCCTAAATAAATATTGATTCGAATAAATATGGTAATATCGGAGTGAAACAAAAAGGTTTGATTGTTTCCCCAATGCACACCATGCACTTGCATTTGCCCTAAATTCCCACCATACAATATGGTATGGTTAGTATCCAAATTATTAGGAGGAAGTGAGCCATTCATCTTCGTGAGTAACCCTCCTCATAGGCATGGCAAGACCTTCCAGGATTTAAACTACTTATGTCTCTTGTGAGTATCCTTTCACCCTTACATAGGGAAATACATCTACCGGATCAAACCCGTTCCACCAAACTCGTGATGGGCCTAGGATCGGGGTGCTTTGGCTCTACTTACCGAACAGAGGAATGATTCGAATACCAAAATAGGTGTCAACTTAAACCTATGTAGTAAACCTTACAAGCTAAACCATGTTAAGCCATATCAGAGGCTGATAGAATAACTCAAAGATTAGGACCACTCGGGGAAACATTTCTTATTTTTACTCCTACATACCATTGGTTACACGAGCAATATGGGTGAATGTTGTCACCCGTAATTGTCTTTTATTTTCATGATCATTCTTTTAGGATAAGCCATTATGTTCGATAGTAAATCCTCTTTTATAAATGGGTCAGTACAAGTGAATGCCATTATCTACAATGACATCTTGAAATAGTCGCATCTAACCAAAATAGGCTGTCATGCTGCCCGAATGATGGGTTAGCATGCGTAGTGATGAACGAACATCAACTTTTAGATGGTCAATCTTAATCCTTGCGATGTATCATGTTATTTCGTGAAGAAACAAATTTAATATAGGTATGCCAGTATGCTACCTGGTCAATGCCTTAACATTTATGATCATCTTATCTACCTCTAGGAATCGTACTGCCAATTCTAGGGGTAAATTTTATGATTCTTTCCATTTTTTACCTTTTGCCTATTATTTCGCATTAGTCACTAACTCATTCTCTTTTTTGTTTTCTTTTCACCATGCATTATTTCACCATAATTACTGTCATCATGGGACAATTGGCTCTAATGGATCAATGTTCACTAAGGAGCACTTGTCATGGAGCAATAGTTCACTTCAGAGCTAAAGCCTTTTGAAGAAGTTCAAGCATGGTTGGAGCACTGATAGCGTGAAGATGGAGATGTCCTTAAGTCGGGGCATGCCTTAGTAGTGCATAAAAGGATCAAGATAGAATACTGTCAAAGTGATTGGTAAGATCTGAGGATTATATGGACTAATTAGGATAGCATTGAAAGAGAGTCATTCACTAAGAGATATAGAGATATCGCTCTTTTGCTTCAAGTTTGTTTGGATGTTAGTTGGTTGCAAGTTGCCTCCCAATTTTGGAATCCAGCATACCAATTTTTCACTTTCAATCATGAAGACTTAGTCCCCGTGATTGATGAATGCACTGCATTACTCAACATTAAAAGGGGAAAGGTTGACAGGATATACTGTAAAGTGTTGAATCCTCAAACCTTCAAGAAAAGATTGGCTCAAATCCTTAGAGCAATAGAGTCTTGGATTAAGAGTCATATCAAAATAAAGGGGAACAACGAATGCATCTCATGGGCCAGTTTGAAAAAAGCAATGGCAAGTGCCGTTGACATCTAAAAAATCCACGATATCTACACTTTGGCAATATATGGTCTGGTTATATTCCCAAAGACATTAGGCTATGTTGAAGCTATGGTTGCAGATGTTTTTTCTCGCTTATGTTGTAACATTAATCCTGCACTGACCATCTTTGCCTAAACTATTTGAGCCTTTAATTTTTGTAAGATAATGGGAACGGACCGATTTATTGAATGTGCACCACTCCTTAACATTTGGCTTATCAGTCACTTTGGCCCTGAAGAAAGTAGGATGTTGTGCTACTTTTTACCCAGCTTTAGCCCTATCTCTAAAGTACTCGAAAAGGAATAGCCTCAAGATAAATTCGAAGAGCAATAGGTCCAACAATTTTGAAACCTGAAGTGGGAAAAGGTAACATGGAAGGCCTTTTGGTTTTCCCACAAATAGTCATATACTAGTGCGAAGATTACAGATGTGTACCACTCATAAGATTATGGGGAAGTACTAGCTATGCCTATCTTTTAGTTCTACGACAATTCCAGTGCCATCAATTCATCCCCTTCATCCAAGACTTAGAGTTGGGGGATTTTGATTATGGTGAGCCTGACTATAAGGCCAAATTCCAGCTAGCCTTTTAAGCATGGAAACAAACCTGTTGCATGAAAAGATATTGGAGAAAGAGTAGTATAACCCTAGGATATAATGAATAGAGGATCCATCACACTAATGATGTCGTGCCCTCATCTATATTGGGATATCACAAATGCCAATTGATGAATTTCCCTCTGAGGTTGAATTGTTTAAGTGAGAGTTCGAATAAGAGAAAGTGGCCTTTGTCAAGGAGATTACTTGATTAAAAGAGGAAAATAGTCAATTGAAAATGGATCTCTACCTAAGGGATGGCGAGATAAGTAGAGCTGTTAATGAGAAAAACCACCTCAAGGAGGATCTTAAGAGCTTGAAAAGAGACTATGTGGCCCTTAACAAAGCAAGCAAGTCCCGAAGGCTTGGAAGGTCATCAGTCGAGTGGAGGACAAAAATTACTGCTCTCGAGAATAAACTACACCAATGGAGAGAAGTTGCTAGGGCCAATAAGGAGAAGCTTGTTAGAGCCCAAGCTCTTGCATCAACTTATCAAAAAAGGAATAAATGGTTAAAATTTAAGTTCAGGATTTGAGAGTAAACCAAGCCAAAAATAAAGTTTTAACACTCAGAATCCAAGACTTAGAGCATTTTTTTAAGCTCGCTAAGACCAAGTCGACGCACAAGTGAGAGTCTCTAAACAATGAGAGCAAGAATGACTTCAAGTGATTGATCACAACCAGAGCCCATGACCAAGAGTTGTTGTACTTCTTGAACCATGTAATCAAGCAATGTAACCGTGTCAGGCATTTTTAAATGTAATCACATATAATTAAGACATTTTGTTGCTTTAATGAAAGATGCTATTGGTGGAGCTATCCCTTTATCCAATTATCCTTTTTGCATTTGCATAACTAACCTAATCCGTTCATGGTTTTCATTCATTCATCCTCGTTACATCAAACATATGCATGAACATATCATAAAGGCCTAATCCAAAAATAATTTAAAGTGAAAGTGATTAAAACATAGAACCTACAGCTGGCCATCAGTATCGGAAGACTCAAACTCATGTATAGAGAATCCCAAGAGCAGGCACTTCATAGGAATGAGGAACTTCAAGCACAAATCGCTAAGCTAACTAAATTGCTATCCAATGCGTTAAAGGAAAAAAGACAAACAAGCATAGCCAAGACAGGGAAAGAGCCAGCCCACCTTGAAAGCAATTTGAATCATGGTACTGAGGCCACCATTGCTCAAGAAGGTGCATTACAAGGGTAACACCCTCTGGCAACGAACATCCCACCATCTCAGCCATTTATTTATATCAATCTGACAACAGTGCGCCACCAAATTCAAGGATTTCAAGGCATGAGCTCTTCATTATCAAGGCCTATAATCTTGAACCTCGATGAGCACATAGAGCAAGAGAAAACAAAGAGGCCCTCAGAAAATTATGAGGACTTGGACAAGTATCACTCATTAGAGAAGCATTTTCAAGCTGTGGAAGGAAGTAACAAATTTGGAATCATGTATGCAAAGACATTAAGGCTATTTTCAAGCCTTGTCATCCCACCCAAGTTTAAAGTTCCTAATTTTTGAAAAATATAATGGGACTACTAACCTACTTCCTATCTACGCATGTACTATCATAAAATGGTGGGACACAAAGAGAAGGAGAAGATGTTAATTCATTGTTTCCAAGATAGCCTGAATAGGGTAGCCCTTCGATGGTACATAGGGCTTGATCCTGCAAGAATTTAGACATGGGCAGACTTGGCATGCACATTCCTTGAATAGTATAAGCATGTGTTTGATTAGGTTCCAGATCATCTTTCTCTCATGAACATGGAAGAAAAATCTTCTGAGAGTTTTAGACAATATGCTCAGAGATGAAAAGAGGAGGTAGCTCAAGTTCACCCTCTTCTAATTGAAAAAGAAATGACAATTATGTTTGTTGGCACTTTACGAGTTCTTACTGTGAAAGGCTAGTAGGAAGCACCACAAAAAATTTTGCCGATATGGTTCTATTAGGTGAAATGATTAAGAACGCCATTAAGAGCGGCAGGATATATGTCAGGAAAGCATCTGCATCAGTCAAAAAAATAGTAAACAAAGGTAAAAAAAGGAAAGTAAATGTTGTAGGTGAGAACCATGCTAGGTTTAATCAAAGTCTGCAACCAGCACAGCCTATATACTTCCCAAACATGTTGAATACGAGTCTTACTCCTTACTCATTAGCACTGCAATCAGTCTACACTACTAGGTTCGCTCCTACAATAAGCTTTGCACTAAATCTCGTTCAAAGTACTGCCTATAATGTATAGCCCTGCAATATGCACAATGTGAAAGCTTCGAATAACCAATAAGTATCTTGAGAAAGAAAGCACTTTGAACCACTATGTTACTCGTATAAAGAGATCTACTCTGATTTATTGGCAAGCAAACTAGTGGCTCCAGTATTCACGAACCCAAGATCACCATCGTACCCCAAATGGTATGATGAGAATGCATATTGTATATACCACGCAGGAGCACAAGGCCACTCCATTAAGAATTGCACTTCATTCAAAAGAAAAGTGCAAGGTTTACTAGAAAAATGAATGATCAAGATTAAGTAAGGTCCTAGACCCAATGTAGGGGCCAACCCACTCCCTAATCACGTCAAACCAAGAGTGAGTGCAATAATCAATGGAAAAGGCTGTCGAATTAAAAAAAGTGCAATAGAAGTCAAAACCCCCATGAGCAAGGTTTGGTAGGCTTTTATGAAAACTGGAATAGTAACAGATAATAGAAGTAAAAGAAAAAATACCATTGATACATCTTGCTACCACTATGGTCGACAGCATGACTTGCAACATCGTCTATCATTCTTGAAGATGGTCCAAGGGATAATGGATCAATTTAATACCAAGTTCTACAAGGATTGGGATGGACATGATGATCCATCTATCAATGTTACTAACGAAGAGAGACCCACTGATGGTCAGATCTTTAGTTGTCTGTCTCTTATGAATATGAGGAAAAAAGCTAGTGAAAGTTTTAGGCAGTATGCTGCAATATGGATAGAGAAGGCTGCCCAGATTCATCCCTTACTGACAGAATAAGAGATGATCGTTAGATTCATTAGCATGTTGTAAGCCTTTTATTACAAAAAAATATAGAGAAGCTTCCCGAAGAACTTTATTGATGTGGTCATACTCTGTGGAAGGATTGATGAGGCCATGAAAAATGAATTAAGAAGAAAAAGTATCTACAAAGATAAAAGGGAAAGAAAAAATAAAGGTTATTAAGCAATCAAAATCCAGCACTAAAGCTAGTTCATCTCTAACTCGTGCTGAGTTAGACTTAAAGGAAATGATCATTAAAGAAACTACAAGATTATGTAAAACATAGAAGAAGTTTGAACACCAATGAATTCAATTTGGTAAATCCTAGTGCAAGTTAAGTTACTTAATGCTACTGAGAAGACAGAGGAAAGGATTGACAACTTTTATGACTTCCATACTATTTGCTGCCATACTCTTCAAGCATGCAAAAAGGTTCGCATAATGGTTCAAAGAATGAAGAATGAGGGTAGCATCAAATTCTATAATGAAAAGCAAGCCCCACATACTGAGTTTGAAAATGCAACACCATTTGTCAATGCACTAGAAGAAGAAAAGAGCAATCTCCCTTACAAGATTGAAAGGTCATTGATTTTGTATGACAATCGACCAAGAGTTAAAGTTGACCCCGTTTAACCTTTGCCAAAGATGATCATTCAACTTCCATCTCCCTTCCCGTATAAAGTTGATAAGGCAGTTTTTTAGAACTATGAAAGCAAAACCTTAATCATCAAAGAATCTAGCCAATAAGTAGCAAGTATTGACCTTTTAGGGGTAAGTCACCTAACTTGGAGTAGCCAATGTTATGCCTTGACAGCATTAAAAAATAGCACTCAGTAAGAGAACGCCAATCTTATTTCTTAAGCACCAAAGTCTACAACCAAGAACTCAGATTTAATAGCTGTCAAAGATCCAGTAGGCAAGAAAGAAGCTACGAAATTCCTCAAATTCATCAAGCATAGTGAACACAACATCATCGATTAGTTGAACAAGCAACCCGCCAAGATATCTGTGTTGTCACTACTATTGAATTTAGAAGCTCACAAGAATGCCTTCCTCAAGGTTTTGAATGAGGTTTATGTCCTTTTCGACATCTTTTTAGGTCAATTGGATCACCTAGTGAACAACATCACTATCGATAATTACATATCTTTAGCAATAATGAAATCTTACACGGAGGAAGAGGAAATTACAAAGCCCTTCATATCACCACATATCGTAAAGGCACCACATTGCCTAAGGTGCTCATCGATAATGCGTCGGCTTTAAATGTAATGCCTATGTCATGCTTGAATAAGCTCTCTGTTGACGCATCTTATATCCAAAATAGTCATACTATTGTGCAAGCGATTGATGGAACTTGCTGGAATATTTTTGAAAACATTACCATTCCACTTCAAATCGGCCCATGTACTTATAAAGTTGACTTCCACGTGATAGACATTTCTCTTTCATATAAGTGCCTGTTAGGAAGGCCGTGATACATTCTACTAGAGCAGTGCCACCATCTTTGCACCAAAAGCTAAAATTTATCATCAAGAATAAAGTTATTAGTATTAGAGGAGAGGAAGACATCATTGTTGCTACCTCAACCGATGCTCCATATGTCGAACCTAATGAACATAGCCCAGAATCATCTTTCTAGGCCTTTGACTTTGTCAATGCAACTTATATCAAAGAAGGATTGCCAATAGTTTAACCTCACCTATCAGAGAGTACTCACATGGGTTTGAAGTTGACTATCGATAAAGGTGCCCAGGCCAGAAAGGGACCCAAAAAATGCCTTTAAGGAAATGCTAAAGCCTTGAAAGTGGTCAACCAAATTGATAAAAGAAAGCAAGCTCAGAAGAACCATGAAAGAAGAATGGCTTGTTCATCAGGATGAGACATAGAAGATAAGCCAATGATATTCCCACCACTTCGGGAAAGTTTCTGCCTAAGGGGACATATAAATACTGGCTCCACTAGTGCAGTGCTTATATTGAACAAAGCATTTGAGGATATCTCCATCAATATGATTGGCGAGCCAAAGATGTCAACCACAAGTCCAGAGACTAGCTTATGCCCTCTAGGATTTGTTCCAAGTGTTTGGATTAAGACGAGATTCCTGTAGGTTTCAAGTCGATTTCAAAGTAATGCTGTGAACTAAACCTACATGCTCTCGCCCATAAAGCATTTTAGGATCCTTTGTATGGGTAGCTTTTATTAAGTATTATTAATGAAAATGACTAAGCATTTTGCATTCATTCTTTGTGTTCATAATTTTTGCCGATCTTAGACTTTTTTCTTCCACCTATATTGTTCTTTTCCATATTTTTAGGTACCCCAATGAAGGTGACATGAATGTTCATACTGAAACCTTAGGAATTGATTTCAAGCAACTGATCTGTGCCGATGAGGTCAAATCTGAAAAGGACCCTAAAGAGAACCCCATACCCTTAGACCTATTGAGACTAGTTAAATATGAAGAAAAACAAATATTACCTCATGAAGAATCTACTGAAACCATAAACCTTGGAACAGAAGAAGACCCAAAAGAAGTCCAAATTGGAACCTCTATAAAGCCATCAACTTAAGGTAAGCTATCATTATGGTTCACCTCCATAAAACAAATATTGAGACATGTTTGCTTAGTCTTATCAAGACATACTTGGACTAGATACCAACATTATGGTTCATAAACTTCCTTTCAAATCAGAATGCAAACCAATCTAGCAAAAGTTAAAGAGAATGAAACAAGAATGCTCTTTAAGATCAAGGAAGAAGTTAAGAAGCAATTTAAAGTAAGATTTCTTAAAGTAGTCAAATATCTTAAATGGGTAGCCAACGTAGCCTCAGTTCCAAAGAAAGATGGTAAAGTACGAATGTGTGTGGACTGTAGGGACTTGAATCGCGCCAGCCCTAAGGATAATTTTTCTCTACCTCACTTTGATACCTTAAAAGATAATACCGCCAAAATGCACTATTTTCTTTCATGGATAGGTTTTTGGGCTATAATCAAATCAAAATGGCAGCTAAGGACATGGAAAAGACCACTTTTGTGACCACATTGGGAACTTTTTACTACAAAGTGATGCTTTTCGGGTTAAAGAATGATGGGGCAACTTACCAAAGGGCTATAGTAACATTATTCCATGACCTTATGCATAAAGAAATAGAGGTCTACATGAATGACATGATCACCAAATCAACAAAAGAGAGTAAACATGTTGCCAATCTGCGAAAACTCTTTAAAAAGCTTCACAAATACCAACTCAAGCTAAATCCTGCCAAATGCACATTTGGCATCACCTCGGATAAATTATTAGGCTTTATTGTGAGCAAGAAAGGAAAAAAGGTAGATCCTGACAAGGTTAAGGCTATTCAAAACCTGCCACCACTTCAAACTCAAATGGAAGTGAGAAGTTTCATGGGAAGACTAAACTACATAGGCCAATTCATATCTTAGTTGATCGACAAATGTGATCCGATCTTTAGGCTGCTAAAAAAATAAAATCCTGAAGAATAAAATCAAGAATGCCAAGAAGCTTTCGATAAGATCAAACATTACCTTTTAAACCTCTAGTACTTATGGCACCAGTGCCCAAATGACCATTAATTCTGTATCTATCAATCCTAAACAAGTCGATGGGCTGTGTATTAAGACAACATGATGAATCAGGAAATAAGGAATAGGCTATCTATTACTTGAGCAAGAAATTTACAGAATATGAAAATAATTATTCATTCGTAGAGAAGCTATGTTGCACTTTAGCTTGGATAGCCCAAAGGTTAAGACAATACATGTTGTACCACACTACATGGTTAATCACCAAGCTTGATCCCATCAAGTATTTGTGTGAAGCCCTACCTTGTTTGGGAGATTAACCAGATGGCAAGTTATGCTTTCTGAGTACGACATCATGTATATGAACTAGAAAGCCATAAAAGGTAGTGCAATAGCAGACTTTTTGGCAAATCGAGTCACAGACAACTATCAGCCTTTAAACTTTGAGTTCCCTGAGGAAGACTTGATGTGCATATCCGAGGCAGAGAAGACTGTCAAGTGTAGGTCATCATGGAAAATGTACTTCGATAAAGCTTCAAACGTACTGAGGCATGGAATTAGCGTAATTCGATGGACCTTTGCTAGTATTTTTTTACCTCGTTCCATATATTTTCTATTTTAACCATCCATTTCATTTTAGTGAACCCTTCATGTTGCCATGACCCTCCTAGTACTCCCATGCATCTTTGTTGCCTTGGTTGCGGTAGTCCTAGGATCTTGATGACCCTCTTGACATCTTGATGTTGTTAGATATATAAACTCACCTTGCTTCATTTTCATCATCATACAGCCTCTTTTCATGCATCTTTTGCCATGTTCCTTCCATATTCGCATATCCATTTCATATTTAAATGGTCATCTTAATGTGTCTTAGTATGCTCAAATATTTTTCTTGTGTTTTAAAGAGGCTCATGAAATAAAATGCTGTCTTGATAGCTCCAACATCTACTTTTTTGAATAAACATGTTTATATCATCTCTATGCACCCTTTTTGTCATCTTCTAGCATCTATGTCACCCATTTCCATATCAAAATGTCATTTGTGCTTGTTTGCATTTTTAATCCATGTTTATCTTTGTATTTGCTATATTTTGTTCATGATATCTCCATTAAAATGCTTGCTTGTCTCTTACAAACTGATTTTTAAAAAAAGCCCCAAGTTAAGTTCATGCTACCTCAAATAGATAAAGAATAGCATGGACTTAATGCTTTCATTAAATTGGTCTCCCAATCTTGGGGGTAAATCAACATTTCAGCTCTGAATTTCATGGTGAAATATGTTTATTTTTCAAAAAAAAAAAAAAGGAAATCCTTTTTACTATTAAACTTTGATCTTGAGTCTCATGTTCATTTTGGTGACATGGTCAACAAGTTATTCCATCATCCCAAACTATTCTTGGATTATGGAATAAACTCATGAAGCCCGTGTTACTTTCTATCACGGACGTTCGGACATCTTAGGCCTAAGGCTATCTTCGAAAAAATCAAAATATCGAATAATCCCCCTATTTTTGCTTTGGCCTATAGCCTAAATTTGAAAAATTATTTTTGAGCCACAAAATATTTCTTTTGATTTTTCTAATATTTTTCCTTTAAAGGGTATCGAATTAGCTCTCTAACGGTGCCATATTTGACCTTGGATCATCCCGGACGAGGGAGTTAGGATTTTTTGAACCTTTACTATCCAAAACCCCTATAACTAGCATGTAACATTCTGTGTGGGCCATTACGACCTAGCAGATGATTTTTATGAAATTTTAAAATATGTTTTTCAAAACATACACAAATTTTTCTTTTCGAAAAGGTATTATTTACGATCTAATGATCCCGGATAAGCTTGGAATGATCTTTCAAAATCTATTATGCCCTTTTATTTGTACATGCTACCAGTGTTGAGATAAACCTAAATTCAAAAATTAATTCTACCTAAAAAGTGATTTTCTAGAATTTTTGGAATATTTTTATATTAAACTTTGTTGAGTTACCTTTCCAGAAGTACCCTATTTATCCTCTGAAGTCTTCGAATGCACCTGAAAAAAATCTGGAAACAAAGATAACATGTTGTTGTCCTCTGTTTTCAACCTAATTTTTGAATCTCTTTTTATCGGGATGCTAAGATGTCCCAAAATGCACCCGTTTAGTCTCCCTCACAACATCAACCCCTTTTGACTCGAATCAAGATTAAAATACAAAAAATAAGATTTCATATTAAATTTTTGCTAGTGGAGATACTCCAACTCCACTACTCAAAAGGGATATTCCAACCCTGTTTTTTAATCAAAGTTTAAATTTTCTCCTTGTTCTTAAATGTTCTCCTAACTTTAGGGATACTCCAACCTCACTACTCCAAGGAGATACTCCAACCTCATTTTTAAAAAAATAATAATAAATTTTTTTTATTCCTAAATATTTTCATAACTCTATTTTAGGGGGACAATCCAACCCCACTTCTCTGAAGGGATACTCTAACCCCGCTTTTACCTCGAAAACTTAAAATTTTCTCTCTTCCAAATGCCTCAAACTATTTTGATAAAAATTATCTTTGTTCTTCAAATTATCACTGAATCCAGACCGGTCTCTATAATTGTCATCTCGATTATTCTTCAATAATCAAAGCCAATTATGAGATACATTTTGATCGCCTCTTTATTTTTTATGTTCTTTTGATATTATTATATTTCTCATTTTTTTTGCCTTACTAACTTATTTCCTTTTGTAGTGTTATTGTGCATTCACATTTAAAATTTATTTTCCAATAAAATTTACGAGGTGATGTTTCATGTTGGTATCTCTCTTGTGCCTAATACAAAACATCCAATTTTTAAAATCCAATCCGGACATCATTTTCATAAAAAATCCCTATGTTCCTCACACCTTCGAGGCACATAGGTGATCTAGTTTTCCTTAATTAAAAAAAACCCCTTGGATTTACATTTTCCAAAACTTCATGCATTAAAAAGGATTATATCTAAATAGAAACCAAATAGAATCGATTTAACTGAGACCAAAGTGAGATATAGTTAGTAGGTACCAATTTCGGGCATCGTAGGGATGCTAGTCCTTCCCTACACGTAACCAACTCCCAAGCCCAACTAATGAATCTCTGGACTTCGTAGACCTTGAAATTAGTGTTTCGAGTTTCATAAATCGTAATATTGTTTTCAATAGGCATCTGATCTTGCTTAGCCTAAAATGATCAGTGGCGACTCCAAGTTTATAGCCACTTTATGGTGGCCATCTGGGTCCAGTTGGATGAGCGACTCGTTCGATGGTCCCTATCCCCTTCATATCATCATGCCTAATCCAAATCCTAATCAAGGGATAGCTCAAAGGCTCGACCATAGTCAACTATCATTTATTTTTAAGTCAAGCGTGCTATATCCTTCGGATCTTTGAAGTTTAAAGGCCAGGCATGTGGAGATACCACCACTTCAAGAAAGTTTCTACCCAAGGGGACATGTAAATACTGGCTTCGCTAGTGCTGTGCTTATGTTCAACAAAGCATTCAAGGATGTCTCAATCAATACGATTGGTGAGCCAAAAATGTTAACTATAGGTTTGAGGATTCGTTTATGCCCTTCAGTGTTTGTTTCGAGTGTTTGGGCTGAGACTGAGATTCTTGTACTGTTCAAGTCTATTTCAAAGTAATGCTATGAACTAAACCTGCATGCTCTCACTTAAAAGCATTGCAGGATCCTCTGTATGGGTAGCTTCTATTAAGTATCATCAATGAAAATGACTAACCATTATTCATTCATTCCTTATGTTCATAGTTTTTGCCGTCCTTAGACTTTTCCTTACATATTTTTCCACCCATATTATTTCTTTCCATATTTTCAGGTATGCCGATAAAGGTGAATGTTCATACTAAAACTTCAAAAATTGATTTTGAGCAATCGATCTATGCTAGTGAGGTCGAATCTGAAGAGAATCCCATACCCTTATACCTATTGAGACTAATTGATCAGAACAAACAAATATTAACTCATGAAGAACCTACCAAAACCATAAACCTTGGAACCAAAAAAGACCCAAAAGAAGTCAAAATCGAAATCTCCATAAAGCCATCAACTCAATCTGAACTAATAAGTCTTCTTGAAGAATATTAGGACATGTTTGCTTGGTCCTATCAAGACATGTCTGGATTAGATACCAATATTGTGGTTCATAAACTTCCCTTTAAACCTGAGTGTAAGCCCATACAACAAAAGCATAGAAGATGAAACCTGAAATGCTTCTGAAAATCAAAGAAGAAGTGAAGAAAAAATTTTAATGGGTAGCCAATATAGTCTCAGTTCTTAAAAAGGACAGTAAAGTGCAAATGTGTGTAGACTACAAGGACCTGAATTGAGCCAGTCCCAAAGATAATTTTTCTCTACCTCACATTGATACCTTAGTAGATAACATTGCCAAAAATGCATTGTTTTCCTTTATGGATGGGTTTTCAGGCTATAACCAAATCAAAAAGGCCAATGAAGACATGGAAAAGACTATTTTCTTAACCGTATGGGGTACTTTTTAGTACAAAATGATGCCTTTTGGGCTTAAAAAAGCTAAGGCAACCTACCAAAGGACGATGGTATCATTGTTCCATGATCTCATGCATAAGGAAATTGAGGTCTATGTAGATGATAAGATCACCAAGTCACCAAAAGAGAGTGAACATGTGGCCCATTTGCAAAATCTCTTCAAAAGGCCTTGCAAATACCAGCTAAGCTAAATCCTGCCAAACGCACATTCGATACCATATCCGGTAAACTATTACGTTTCATTGTGAGTGAGAAAGGAGTAAAGGTTAATCTTGACAAGGTCAAGGCTATTCAAAATCTATCACCACCTCAAACTCAAAAAGAACTAAGAAGCTTCTTGGGAAGATTAAACTACATAGCCCGATTCATGTCTCAGTTGATAGACAAATGTGATCCAATCTTTTGGTTGCTCCAAAAATAAAATCCTAGAGAATGGAATGAAGAATGTCAAAAAGCTTTTAATAGAGTCAAACATTATTTTTTGAACCCTCCAAAAACTTGTGCCACTAATGCCCAGTCAGCCGTTAATCTTGTATTTATCAGTTTTTAGTAAGTTGATAGGCTGTGTATTAGGCTAACATGACGAATCAAGAAAGAAAGAACAGGTTATCTATTACCTGAGCAAGAAGTTTACAAAATATGAAAATAATTACTCATTCGTAGAGAAGCTATATTGTGTTTTAGCCTGGACAGCCTGGAGGTTAAGGCAATACATGCTGCACCATACCACATGGCTAGTCACCAAGCTTGATCCCATCAAGTATTTATGCGAAGCTTTCACCTTATCTGGGAGTTTAGCTAGATGGCAAGCTATTCTTTCTGAGTATGATATCGAGTATGTAAACCAGAAAGCCATTAAAGGTAGTGCAATAGCAAACTTTTTGGCAAGTCGAGCTACAGATGACTATCAGCCTTTAGACTTCGAATTCCCTGACAAAGACTTAATATGCATATCTAAGGTAGAGAACACTATCAAGTGTAGGTCATCATGGAAAATGTACTTCGATGGAGCTTCAAATGCACTAAGGTATGGAATTGGGTTAATTCTAATCTTGCCTAAGGGAAACCATTACCCTTTCATAACCAAATTAAACTTTGACTACACCAACAACATAGCTAAATATGAGGCCTGCATCATGGGACTCTAGGCAGCTGTTGAAAGGGGCATTCAAATATTACAAGTGTTTGAAGATTCAGCCCTCATCATTTACCAATTGAAGGAAGAATGGCAAACACATTATGTTAAGCTGATCCACAATGGGAATCTAATATCAGAACTCAAGAAAGAGTTTAACAATATCAGCTTTCAACATCTACCTCAAAAAGAGAACCAAATTGCTGATGCCTTGGCCACTTTATTATCTATGTTCAAAGTCAATCAAGAATCAGACGTCGCTTATATTCAAATGAATATCTATACAACCCTAGTACATTGTCAAAATATTGAAAAAGAGAAAAACGATTTGCCACGATATCATGACAACCTTCAGTACATCAAGGATCAATAATACCCAAAGATGCCACCGAAACTGATAAAAAAACCACCGATGATTAGCCGTGAGCTTCATTTTAGATGGTAGGATTTTACAGGAAATACTAGGATCAGGTGCTACTTCGATGCGTGGATGTCTCTGAAGCCAAAAGAATACTTAAAAATGTTCATGAAGGAATTTATGGTACATATGCCAATAGACAACGGATGGCAAAACAAGTCATGTGATGAGGCTATTATTGGCTGACTCTCCAAAAGGATTGCATTAACTATGCTCAAAAGTGTCATAAATCCAAATGTACAGTAACAAAATCCATGTCCCACCAATACCCCTACATGTTATGATAGCTCCATGGCTTTTTTTTATATGGGGCATGGACATAATTGGACTAGTTACCCCTAAGGCTTTTAATGGGCATCGCTTTATTTTGGTCGTAATCGATTATTTCACCAAGTAGGTGGAGGCAAACTTTTATGCCAATGTCACCAAATCTGTCGTGTCCAAATTTGTGCAACAGGACATCATTTGTAGATATGGTCTTCCAGAACAAATCATTACTAATAATGCATGTAGCCTGAAAAATAAAATGATGTAAGCAGTCTGCTTTTAGTTCAAGAATCAACATCGAAACTCTATCCTATATTGCCCAAAACTAAATAGGATAGTTAAAGTAGCCAACAAGAATTTCAAGAAGATAGTTGAAAAGATGGCTGAGACGTACAAAGATTGGCATGAGAAGTTGCCTTTTGCCGTACACGCCTATCGCATAGTAGTATGAACTTCCACGGGTGCCACCCCATTCTTTTTAGTCTTTGGCATAGAGGCTGTCTTGCCAATTGAAGTTGAAATCCCTTCACTTAGAGTCCTGATGGAATCCCAACTTAAAGAAGCTGAAGGTGTTAAAAGTCAATAAACTCAATCTCATTGAAGAGGAAAAAATTAAAGCCATTTGTCATAAACAGTTGTATCAAAAGCAGATGATGAGGGCCTACAATAAAAAGGTCTATCCTCACCAATTTCGAGAAAATGATTTGGTACTCAAATGAATTCTTTTGATCCATAAAGATGCTCACAAAAAATGGACCCCAAATTAGGAAGGGTCATATGTCATGAAACTTGTATTCTGTAGAGGAGCCTTAATCTTAACCGAGATAGATGGTAGCGACCTACCCAACCATGTGAACTCTGATTTTGTTAAAAAATACTATGCTTAAGAGGATTTTAGGATGAAAACCCGAAAAGGTATCCTATTTCTCTATCTCTTTCCACTCTCTAAAAAACAACAAAAACAAAAGAAAAGAAAAAAGAGAAAACTAGCTTACATTGAAAACCCAAAAGGACGGCTTAAGCAACCAAAACCTATTCCCTATATTCACCACTCTGATCAAACCAAGTCATAACCTAACCTATTTGTTTTATGTTGATCAAACCCTACCAAACTTCATCCACACCTATACTTGAAAAATGGAAACTACCTAACTTTGAGGCCTTTATCCTAGCATGAGCCAATCTAAGGGATCTTCTTATAAGTTGCTAGCACCAAAAAGATCAATTGCTCGAAAGAAATCTCCAAAAGCACTCAATGGAGAATTCATGTCATCAGTGTCAGAGCCAATCGACCATGAAGACTTCTATTATCTCTTTTGTATTTCAAAACCTTCCATAATCTTATAAGTTTGTCAACTTGTACCCTTTTTCATTGAATAAAACTATTACTTGATTTCTCACAGAATCTTTTTGTAGCACTGTATTTCATGTTGCATCATGTTTATTATTTAATTGATAATGCTTGATAAATAGATAAAACTGATAATAGGATTTCTTAGCATTACTTTGAAAGATAAAACGTTGCAGGAACTTTGTTTCATGTTTAAAGACTAAGAATAAACTCTTGGAGCCACAATTAGTCTTGTTCTAGGACCCCATATCTTAAAATTTTACTCAAAAGCTCCTCCTAATAAAGGGTCATGGACCTCCTGTACCTTCAAAAAAGGGACAACCTTGATATTCAAAGCCTTTGGAAATCTAGAGCAAGATTGATAAACTTTGGGCAAAAGGTCACCTTATCAAAGCCGAAAAAGGCCAAAACCAATCATCGAATTAGGCTTTCAAAGTCATTACCCTTGCATCATTTATATAGGCACTTGCACTCTATGCATTATGCAGCATTCAACATCCTGCAGGTGCTAGCTCCCGTATATAGAAGTCAAATTTGTAGGGAACCTAAGATACCATTTTTTGATTTCAAAAAAGCTCAAAATGCCTCAATTAAGTTCTTTTGACCTTGCGTGCTCATTGAAAACCACCTAAAAAGGGTATCTAAACTCATTTTCATCTAGTCCTCAAAGAACGAGATGTTTATCTAAGCCCTGGTGGTAACTACCTACCTCAGTCCTCAAAGAGTAAGATGCTTCCCTACCATAAAGCCTACACAAGCTAGTGGTAATTACTTACCTTAGTACTCAAAGAGCCAAATGCTAACCAAAGCCCACACAAGTTGGTGGCATCTACCTACCTCTGTCCTCAAAGGGCAGGATGTTTAACTAAGCCATACAAACTGGTGGCAACTACCTACCTCAAGTCCTCAGAGAGCATGATGCTTCCCTACCTCAAAGCCCACACAAACTGGTGGCACCACATAACCTACCTCAGTCCTCAAAAAGCAGGACACATCCCTACCATAAAGCCTACACAAGCTGATGGCTCATATTTACCTTAGTCCATAAAGAGCTGGACGTCTTTCTTTATTTACCTTAAAGCCTACACAAGCTGGTAGCACTTGTCTACCTTAGTCCACAAAGAGCTAGATGTCTTTCTTTACCTACCTCGAAGCTCACATAATCTGATGGCACCTATTTGGGGTAAAATCGAAAAAAACCTAGTAGGAAGCTCAAACCCTACAAAACTTACCGAAATCTTTTTTTTTGTAAGTATATTTAACCTATCTCAACATGATACTAAAGTAACCCTTTACTTCTCTATAGGCACACGAAACCGTCATTCCACTCGAACAAAATAATGTCTATTTGTCTTTACCTTATTCCTAATACTTAGCAATAGCCAAAAAAGAGCAGTTGTAGATGCCTCATTTTGTTTGACCCACTTTTAGCACCACAAAACTAAATTAAAGGATGATATAATCAAAAATTAAAATTAAAACTAGGAGATGACTAGTGGGTGCCATGTCACCAGGCACTATTAGGATACACGGCGCCAGGTAAAAATTTTTTTGGGAAGGTTTGAAATGCCTATGGATCGTGTTAAAGAAAAATATAAAAATGAGGCTTCAAACGCCATTATTCACAGTGTCACATGAATGCACAGATCAATTTCCCATTATCTGTGACCAAGTTAAGGTAACTCAGGAAACCACAGGTACATGTAAGTTATATTAATTCATGAGTATTGATACAAGGTTTTACATCTTAAAAATTTTGATTTTTCACCTGTAGTATGGATACAAGAGGGTTGAGTATCAATACGCAAGATGTGGTATCGATACCTAGCATGTTTTTATCAATACAGACCTTGACAATAGCCAAAGTTATGGCTTTTGGTAAATGTATCGATACACAAGCATGAATATCGATACAAATCCATGAAGTATTGATACAGGCTTCTAAGTTTCGAGATTAGAAACATTTTTTTCTCTTAGTATCGATACACAGCTCATTGTATTGATATCCAGGAGTAAAAAGTACCTTGTGTATCGATACAACATGTTTTGTATTGATACACCAAGACATTTTTGCCCAGTTAAAACCATTTTTCAGCCTTTAAAAACCTAATTTAAACATGTTTTTGCACCAAGGAATTATTCTAAATCATTGCAAACCTTAACCAAGGGCTCATTAATGGATTTAACCAAATTTTTAGAGCCCAAACAATCGATGACAAAGGCCACTTTCATAAGATATATGGGTATGAGAGGGTATGATAGGCATATCTCTAGTTTTAGGTTGTCACAGCCTTTCTACCTCCTTGCTTAGCATGGCAGAAGCAATAAGAAAAGAGTTAGCTGAGCATGGTAGCTAAAGATGTCCCCTAGTGCAAAAGGGAAAAATTAAAAATGCCTTTGCATTGTTTTCTAAAAGCAGTGGCTGAGCATTAAATAGAAGAACTTTCTAGCTATCTCTAAAAAAATCTCAGCTATTAAAAAAATACTCTCCAGCAATCTCAAAAAACTCATCCCTACAAATCCTCTAGCAACTTCAGCTTTAAAAACTCACTAAAAATACTATTCCTTTACCTTTCACCCTTAACTGACCTCTATTCATGTAGCTCCTTAAAACCACCACCATAAAACCTTTAAAAACTCAAGCTTTCACATACTTTCATCCTTAAAACAACCCACTAGCAACCATGTTACCAAAAAGCTTATTTTTTTCACCCTTTTCTGGCTAAATAATAGCAAAAAGAGGGAAGAAACTAAGCTTGAAGTCACTGTAATTAAAAAAAAGAGGAAAGTTTAAGCTTTTGCTGGTATACTTTTACCTCGTTCCATACATTTTCTATTTTGATCATCCATTTCATTTTAGTGAGCCCTTCATGCTGCCGTGACCCTCCTAAGGCTCTCATGCATCATTGTTGCGTTGGTTGTGGTAGTCTTAGGATTTTGATGACCCTCTTAACACCTTGATGTTATGGGATATATAAACTCACCATACTTCATTTTCATCATTACACAGCCTCTGTTCATGCATCTTTTGTCAGGTTCCTTTCGTATTCACGTAACCATTTCATATTTAAATGGTCACTCTAACCTGTCTTAGGTATATTCAAACATTTTCTTGTGTTTTAAGGAGTCTAATGAAATAAAAATGTTGTCTTGACAACTCCAACATCCATTCCGTTGTTCAGACATGTTCATATCATCTCCATGCACCCTATCTATCATCTTATTGCATTTGTGTCACCCATTTTCATGTCAAAATGTCATCTTTGTATGTTTACATGTTTAACCTATGTTATCTTTGCATGTGCTGCATTTTGTTCATGATATGTCCATCAAAATTCTTGTTTGTTTCTTAAAACTTGATTTGTAGAAACATCCCCAAGTTAGGTTCATGCTGCCTCTAATAAATGAAGAGCAGCATTGACTTCATGCTTTTATCAAATTGGTCTGCCAATCTTGAGGGTAAATTAACATTTTAGCTCTGAATTCATGGTGAAATAAGTTTATTTTTCAAAAAAAAAGGAAATCCTTTTAGTATTAAACCTTGATCTTAAGTCTCATATTCCCTTTAGTAACATGGTTAACGAGTTATTCCATCATCCTAAACTACTCCAAGATTGTGGAATAAACTTTTGAAGCCTATGTTACTTTCTGTCATGGACGTTTGGACATCCTAGACCTGAGTCTATCTTCAAAAGGATCAAAATATCAAATAATCTCCTTATTTTTGCTTTGGTAGTACTTAATCTGAATTGGAAAATCATTTTTGCACCACAAATATTTCTTTTGATTTTTATAATATTTTCCCTTAAAAGACATCGAAGTACCTTTCTAATGGTGTTTCATTTGCCTCAAATTATCCTAGATGAGAGAGTTATGATTTTTTGAACCTTTACTAGCTGAAACCCTTGAAACCAACATGCAACATTCTGTTTAGGCCATTTTGGCCTATCAAATGATTTAGATGAAAATTTTAAGTACTTTTTATAAAATGTTTATGAAATTCCCTTTCTGAAAAGGTGTTGTTCACAATTTAGCAATCTTGGATGAGCTCGAAATAATTTTTCAAAGTTTGGTATGTCTTTTCCCCTGCAAGTGCTGCTAATGTCAATATAGACTTAACTTCAAAAATTAATTCTGGTTAAAAAATGACTGTCTAGAATTTTTGGAATATTTTTACGTTAAACCTTATCAATTTATCTTTCTAACGATATCTTATTCATTATTCAGCACTCAGTTATTCTTTAATAATCGAAAGTAGTTATTAAATACATTTCCATCGCCCTCTTTTTTACATTCTTTTGTTTGTAATTACTTGTTTATGATATCATTATATTTTGTTTTTTCTGCCTCACTAACTCATTTCCTTTTATAATAATTATTGTGCATCCAAATTTAAAATTCGTTTTTCTAATAAAATTTACAAGGCGATGTTTTCGTGTTGGTATCTCTTCAGTTTCTAGTGCAAAATATCAAAATTTTCAAAACTCAATTCGAACCTTACACTAATGAAAACTCCCTATGTTCCTCACATCCCCAAGGTGCATAGATTTAAAAAAAAGAGAGAAGAAAAACTAGATCTATTTTTACAAAACTTCATGCACTAAAGGGAATTAATCTAAATCAAGGCTAAATGGAACTGATTTAACTGAGACCAAATTGAAATATAATTAGTAGGTATCGATTTTGAGCGTCCCTTGGATGTTAATCCTCCCCCACACGTAACCAACTCCTGAATCCAACCAATGAATCTTTAGACTTTGTAAACCTTGAAACTGATGTTTCGAGTTTCGTAACTTAGAATATTATTTTCAGTAGGCATCTGCTCCTACCTAGCCCAAAATGCTCGGTGTCAACTTCAAGTTTACAGCCATTGCATGATGGCTATTTGAGACTAGTTAGGTGAGCAATTCACTTGACAGTCTCTTTACCCTTCATATTGTTACGCCTAATCCAAATCCTGATCAAGGGATAACTCAAAGGCTTGACCATGACCAATCATCATTTATTTTTAAGTCAAGAGTGTTATGCCCTTCGGATCATCCAAAGTTTTAAAAGTGGGGCACGTGGCGACACTTAGGCAAAATGTGTTTATCTATACCTTGTGTCTACAATAGCTTCCTTGTAAACATCACTCTAGGTGGTCAGGACCATTCACAATGATTCAAGTTTAGTGGAGATTCAAGGCATGGATCAGCAATTTAAAGTACATAGGCAATGCCTAAAGAGCTTTATTGACAATGAGGTAGATCCGTATAACTCTAGTGGATGCCATGTGAAGATAGCGAAAAAAAGTCAAGCTAAAGACTATGAAACAAGCGTTTCTTGGGAGGCAACCCAAGCATTCAGAACTTATGCATTTTTATTTTAAGTATTTTTACTCTGTAATTTATACATGATTAAATGTTATGTTTTCAACTTTAATTTCAGGACCTAAGGAAACCTTGGAGGTTGGACCATGCATTACTTGAAAATCAAGTTGTTTTAGGGAAACAAGGAAATGTAGTGCTACTATGAACTGAAAAAAAAAAAGAATAAAATGAAAGCCCTCATTTTTTCATCATCAACCACATTTTTTCTTCATAACATATTCTTTAACCTCTATTGTCATTAGCCTGCCATTATTAATTAAAAAGCTAAGAACTAACACAACCCATGTTCAAGGAAGTCCTATGTGCTTTGCTTTATAATTATTTTACATTGAGGACAATGTTAATTCTATGTTTGGGGGTGGGATTTTAATTTTAATTTTAATTATTTGTTATTTTTTTCTTTTTTTTATTTTCTTCATTATTTTTAAGTTGTTTAGGTTGTTTGAGTGATGATAAGATTTAGCTCTTCATTAGTCAATGATAAGAAATATGATTAAACTAGATTTATAGCCATGGAATAGTGACGAGCATTGTGTTTGTATTATGCTTGACTCTAGTGTTGATTTTATTCTTACTTGTGATTTGATATTTTGAGCACATAGCCATTAATAATGAACTACTTTCTTGGCTTAAAGAAAGTTCATTTGAATTTAGTAACTTATAATATCTCATGGAGTTCTAGAACCTTTTTGATTGTTGCTTAACATTAAGACATGATTTAGGCCATCTATAGATCGTTTGAGCCTTTTAAGCCTACCTTTGCTATATATTTATCCCTAGTACACCTCGTTGAGCCTAATTTTATCTTTTCATTGTAACCTATATTTTTAGCGTAGCCTTTAATTGATTTCTAATATCATGTTATTCATTTTTATCATGTTATTCATTTAAGGAAAATGGCTGAAGCTATGCTAAATTGTGAGGAGGATGGGTGAGTTGTGAAATTTTCAATTTGTGAATTTTTTTAACAAAAAAAAAAAGGAAATGTGAAAATCTACCTATGCTTATTTTTACAACGTGGCCTAGATACAAATTTTGAACAAGCCGACTTAAAAGACAGGTGTACTCTCGTTCCTTTATATATCTACATATCGTTATTCTTTTATTTTTAAAGGTCCAAATCATTATTATTACTTTTTTATTTTTTGGTGTTTGGGGACTGAGTCATCGAGATGAATTGCTCACTTGACCTAACCTTAAACAGTTATTATGAATCAACCATTTATTTTGGAATCACCACCAATCTATTTTGGCTACATGAGATTGTTACCTATTGAAGTTTGTATTTTAAGGGAAACCTTAGAAAACAAACTTTGTGGTTTATACTCATACCAGAGATCATATGAAAGGGTAAGAGAGTTGGTTATATTCACGAGCAAAAAGAGGTATTCATATTTACCAAAAGATAGATATAATTAATTTAAATCACTAATTCTTGTCTTAAATATAAATTTACTCTAATTAAGTATATGTCCTAAATAAATAATACAAAAATTATCTTTCTACCATTATTGAAGAAAATGCTTGCACCCATAAATATGAGTATTCTTGACGCACTACTTTACCACATAAAGAATCTTACTACTTTGAGTAATGCGATCGATGACCATCCGTTAAAAAATTATGTTGAGCTAGTGAAAGAACCAGTAAGACATACATATTTAGGCTTTAATAATCTATGTAATTAAATATTCTATACCAAATAAATTAATCACGTAACTATTAATCTCAGGAGTCATACCACTAAAGACTTGCGACTACACTCTTAATTATATATCATATTAGGTAAGCTTATGAATAGCCTTGGTCATTGACCTTGTCATATGTATAATACCTTTATATGATATCCGTGAACAACTTAAGGCTAAAATCCATTTTACCTACTTGATCACTTTATCTTAAAGTTCCATTATACACTTTATATGAAAATGATTGTTCACCACATGTCAACAATCATTTTCATATATAAATGATTGAGGCTTCATCCATTTTCACTATTCCATATAGTGCCTTGTAAGAGGATAACCTTAACTCTTTATAAGAGTTATGATTTCATATCTATAAGTAAGGCTCTCATCGAGTATTAGTCATATATCTAACAAACTGGTCTAATAGCTTAGTACTTCAAGACACTTTAGCCATTGAAACATCAACGTATACAAGTTATAAATATTGAGTCAATTACTTACTTAAGATTTAGGCAATTACATAATGAATGTCTAAAGTGAATTAATCTATGCAAACAGACTTATTAATAAGATTAGTTTCACTTTGGTCCAACCTAATATATCACCACCTCTAGGCAACATATTTATGTCTATTCAGAAGTTAGCTCGCTTATGACGACTAAGAAAGCCATCTCCTTAAGGGGATTTAGATGTCATAATAGTCTTTGTATGAGTTACTTGCTTACATTAATCCCGTAGACTATGAACTATTAGTTTAAACTACTTACCTTAGAATATTGTCTTCTTATATATAAATTTCATTATATGCAACATTCTAATGGTATAAACTCAAGTAATCAACAAAATATATTTGCTTACAATTACTTTAACTTGTAAATAGAATGAAAGCAAAATAGTAATGATATAATTAATAAACTCAAATTTATAAATACAAATAATCAATTTAAACTCATTGAAATACATTAAAATGCCTTTCAACTTTAAGGCATTCACAACAGTCCAAAGGTAATCCAGGATATCTCTTTGTTTATCCGTTAGAAGTGATTCCCTTAACATAGAATATTTAACATCATCACTTCTAATATATCTACTACCTTTTTAGATCAACTCTCAAATTATTTTTATTTACGATATGATTTGATTGACTATATTATCATTATTCGGAGCCATTCCACAAATTTTAAATCTCATAATAGCATATAAACTCTCCGTCTTTGGTCCTCAGCTCTTAATAACTGTGGGTGTTTGGATAATTCTCATCATTTTTCTATAACAAATGCAAAAAAATATAATCATGATCATGTGAACAACACATGTTTATTATGATTAATGATAAATTTTAATCGATACATTATTCATTGCCTCACATAATCCAATGCTTAAATGCCTTAAAATTAATATATATGAAATGCTTTAAATATATTTGCCTTAAAAAATGTTTGCTTTAATATTTATTTATATATTAAAATTCATATGCACAAACATAATATATATATATATATATATATATATGTTTACCACTCGAAACAAAGAAAATTTAGTAAACCTTTTCATTTTAATAAAGCACACTGTCAATATAATAATAGGCTTTTAGTTGGTATAATGTAATTAGGCTAGCATTCAATTGCATTCGGTCAATATACTCATATATCATATATAATATAATAAATAAGGTCCAAGCTTACCTGAAAATATTTGTTTACATGGACACCTTTTAACGCTAACACCTAAGACACGTTATGGATAAGTATCACTCATTAATTTTCAAAAATAAAATCTAATATTATCAACTCTATTATTTTTTATAGATATTTTAATATTATTAGTTTTATTTTAATTATATTTTTAAACTAATTTTTTATAGGATTTCAAGTGTTATTTTATAATTTATCAATTCATTAAACTTCAGAATTCAAAATTAAGATTAAATTCATTACCCAATTCCTAAATAACTAAATTTCAAGATTTAAAATCAAATTACATTATTAATTTTTATCCAATAATTATTGTCCATTTAAATAATTAAATTTCAAATTTCAAAATCCAAAGCATATCTAATCTTTCTCTATATAAATAACAACTACTAAACCGAAAGAAAACTGTCCAATTAATTTTACTTAGTACAGTTGTTACCAGTGACAACTACCTTAGTATGACGTGCAACACCAAGAGCTTTTCTTTACTATTGTCTCAATAGCTTTGTAACTACAAAAAACTATCACCATTGATGAAACTCTTCAAGGAACTCAATTAAAATTCAAAGCATTGGGATCAAAATAGCATTAGATTAGAAGATCATACATTGTTATGGATACTTGTATGGGATTTTTGTAAGCAAAATAGAGATAAATTAAAGACAAATAAGTGAATTTTCTAGAACTATAAACACGGTTTTAAGAAAGAAAGAAGAAAGAGAAATATAAAAATTGTTTTTTGGTGAGAGAAATATGAGTGGCTTTTTTTGCTTATTAGTTAGTATCGCTATGGATTCCAATAATTATAATCGAGCACATCAATTGTCTCCCAAGAGTGTTTAATTTTTTATTTATATTCATAATTCTAATTTGATTTATTTTTATGTCAGGATAATTTGTACATTATATTAATATACCGTGTGTATGTGCGATTTTTTATTTGTTATATATATATATATATATATATTCTACTCATTTGCTTAGATATATAATTATAATGGATAAAAATACATTTTCAAGATAATAAAAATATATTATTATGAATTTGCATTTATTATTGTTAAAATATGAGTTCTTGAAAGATAGATATTTTATTCTCTATTAAATTTTGTTTTCTAATTTTTCTCAAACTTGGATCTTTTTTATATTAAAAAAAGGAAATAATTAATTATTAGTATATAAAAATAATTCAAAAATTAATTAATTATTAAATTTGATTAAAAAAATAAAGGAGATCGAAAGAAAGAAAACCAAGAAAGGAAACAAACAAATGAAATAATATAGATTATCTTTGTTAATACATGCAAATACATGTGAAATTTTAACAATGTTAAACTATACATTAATGACATCATGGATGTAAGTTAAAAAAGTTTATAACAAAAATAAGTTTGTAATTAATATATATGACATCATTAGGTTTGAAAATATAAACTCAATTAACTAAATATAATATGCGAGTTATGAGTAAAATCAAATTTAGTTACTCTCATTATATATAATATATAGATAAACACAGTACAAATATAAAATAAATAAATAATGTGTATATGTTTTTAAAATAACATATAAATTAACATAAAAGAAAAGATTTAAATTATGAATATTAATAATAAATGTTGTGCATTGCACGGGATAAAGAAACAAGTATATTATAAAATGCAAGTATAGTAATGGAACCTTAAAAAAAATTACGAGTCTTTCATCAAAGGGAGCAGGTGAGAAAATCAAAAGTTAAAAAAAAAAAAAAAAAAGAATATCGAACAAAATTTTCTTACTTTGCTTTGCGCGCACGGAAATCTTTTAATAACAATTAAGAGGAGTTCTAAAAATCAAAATGGAAAAGGGGAAAAAATGCGTACCATGAACAATGGATTGGAAGTGTGGTAAGATTTTTGTGAAAGATGTTAAATTTATATTTAAATCTAAAACATTTGAGATAAAAATAAATAAAATAAAGCGAATAAGCAAAATTACAAAACCGTCAATAATTATTTGTTAATAAAATGTTAAATTTTTATTTTAATATTTAAATATTAAACACTACTAACTTTAATTATTAAAAAAGAATACCAAAACCCCACGGCACAGAAATTACACTCTACTTTTTATCAGATTTTCTATGCTGAAGGTATATCAAAGCCAGTAAAAGTAACATGGACTGTTTTAATTATTTTTTTAATCATGTGAATTTCATATTAAACTTTAATCGACCAATCACATCTTTCTAAGAGACTTAAAGTCCCATATTTCCTAAAGTCCCACAGACTTTTGCCAAAAAAAATTTCGTCGCCAGCAATCCTGCCGACGCGTGTGGGTCCCGCGTGCATTAAACCTGCCCAGGGATTTTTTATTTTAAGAGTATTTAATTTTTTATAATATTATAATTATATTTTAAATATTTTAAATTTAAATAAATTTTAATATATTAATAATTAATATTAAAAAAATTTTTAAATATATATTTATATTATATCATATCATATTTATTATTTTACGTATTATATTTATATAATCATATTATTAAATTTAAAATTAGTAATAAGAATAATAAATTTTTTTAAAATAATTATTAAATTATTTCTTTGGAATCTTTTTCTTGAAAAAACAAATATAAGATTATGCTTCTGTCATCTTTGAGCGTGAGGCGTATAAAAAATGACTTTTTTTTTTTTTAGTGGGTAATAATGTAGCGAAATAACCCTTTGCTGTAACAATTATTTTTCGTTATACCTTTTCTCGCAATTGCGATGCTAATTAAAAGTAAAAACCCTGGTCCCTAAATTAACCATCACAATGTTTATTACCAGGTTAGCAGCCACCCCAAACAAGGCTGGTGCTAAAACCCATGAAGACCGAAATATATACGCTTATTGGTTGGTCTAAATATCTATTTCATCATTTATTATATTATGAATATATTATTTTTAAATTAATATTTATATATTTTATAATTAAATAAAAATAAAAATATTATTTTTATTATTAAATAATAATTAAAATCAAATCGAATTAAATTTAAAAAGATTTAAGATTTGATACAAATTAGTTTAGATAATCTAACTCTTGAACAAGTTTAACAAGCAAACATCATATACATTACAAGGGGGAAGAAATTAAATAGTGAAGTACTTAAAATTCATATGTTATTAGTTAATGAATTTTTTAGACTTTTTGATCGAGAGATTAACTTAATCTGGATGATCTATTGAATAAAAGAACCAGCAATTTTTTACTTTAATTTGTAAGTGTTTTCCATATGCGCAAAATATATATGGATGAGAAAGTTTTAAGTATTTAGACCATTGCTAATATACGAAGCCAGCTTGAAGACAAAATCAAGAAGTACTGCATTTCTGAATTTCCCCAAAGTTGATCATTTTGATTCCTTCAAGTCTCCAGAGTTGAAATAATATAAAAATTCCCAACCTCCTTATCTGGTAAGCATGATTGATGCGTATCAATATTGGTGGTTGTTGAACTCGAAATTTAACCTAATTATTCATATAATCACTTTTAAAAAATTATATTCAATAAATTTAAATTTTAAATTATAATATTTATAATTTTTTATCATAAATCGAGACCCCGTTTGTACATGGTTGCCCTTTGATGCTTCTAAATAATTAAACTTTATCTCCCAATGATTGGCCCTGCTTTATAATCCGCTCCAAATGATGAGAAACGATTGGCACCAAAACATACATACATACATGTGTGTGTGTGTATATATATATATATATATATTCGTACATAAACAAAGCTAATCTTTGATTGCTTCCAAGAAATTAACAATATAATAA